>JAPXVT010000009.1:10127660-10139341 GCA_029823135.1 Acanthurus reversus
AGACGTACTGGCTGAGCAAATCTATTTGCTGCCGCTAGGGTGCGTCTAGATTTCTAGGCTAGAAACAAAGGCTTTTCGGTAAAATCTTTTAAGCTTCTAGGCTCTCTTATTAATACACTGGTGCTTTGACCAAATTGCTAATATTGCCATGCTAACATCCTTGAAATTACAACGCTAAAATGCTAGAAATGTCAGCAACTGTGCCCGTATTTCGTCAGAAACATAATAGAGAAATAAAAAAGTTTGGCCTGGTGATGGCATTAGACAAAATGCCAGGAGACCAAAAAGGTTTTGTGTTTCATCCTGAAGGAATATGTCTGACCAAATTTAGTGGCAATCTGTCCAAATGTTGACAAGAAATTTCTCTCAAAACCCAAAATATCAACCTTGCAGTGGTGCTAAAGGAAAGGTCGGGGGATCACATCAGGATTCTTCTACTTCTGACCATGAATGTCTGCATGAAATCTGGTGCGAATCCAACCAGCAGATGAGATATTTCTCAGGATAAGTGAAACGTTTGATGAGAGGTCAGACGAATACCAAAAGTCAGAATGATTCAGCCTGCGGGAAAATGACATTGAATAGTCGTTGAGATATTAGACCACAGGAATGGAACAAAGTGGGGAAACAACTGACCAACAGACATTATCATTGCTGTGGCTTATATAAGCCAGAGGTTCATTTAATCAACATTTACTGCTATTCTGGAGGAATCTTCTTGAATCCATAAACCATCTGGATTTAAAAAAAAAAAAAAGAGTAGAAAATGACATATTGTATGGCAATGCTTAAACTGTATAATGTAGAACAGCCACAGTAAATATACCTAGATTAAAACTGTATTTTTTGATAATTTTATGCATAATGATGTGTTTATGTTTTTCTTATGTTGTATAAAAGGAGGACAAATCAAGAAGATGTGTCATTTCTGGCTGCTAGGATAGGAAATAGAGTGGGACCTAGCTGGGGGTTTGTTTTTTTTTTCATGCAAGGAATTTGATTTTTTTTTTTTTTTTCATACAGATGATTTATTTAAAATACCTTCAGAGAAGCTGCAAATGCTGTAAAACCGTCTTGTATTTTAAAAGATTGCCATTCTAACGTTTTAAATTGGATGTAAACTTTTCCGACTCAAACAGGCTGATACATGTGAGGCATAAATTGGCCCGATTTCATGTACACTTTACTACACATACTGTTTCCTGAACCATTGTCTTTTACTATGCTGATAGTATCGATATTCAAAGATTTTGATTTATGCTGTCTTTGCTGCTGTGTGATGTGTGTGATCTATAAATCTTTGCCTTGAAATCTTATGCAAACAGCCTCTAAAGACGTTGCCCTCAGGATGTTCTTGTTCTTCACGTTTGTTCCGGTGCTCTCCTGACTTCCCTCTACGTTTACTACAGCGTTAAAGCTTTCACACTTGCTGTTTACATTTACTTTAACTGATACACTAAAAGAGTGAGTAAATAAAAAGAATTGCCTCCTCTTGACGAGCTACGACTCAGTGGAGCCTCTTCCAGGGGTCGGGCGGTTAAGGGGTCTGTCCGCTAACCCTAATTTACGGCTGACCCTTTGAAAACATTGTGGAGTTGTGAGGCAGTGGCACCAGCTTTTGGTGCTACAGCTGTTTTTACTGTCACGGCTGTAAAGCTCCCCTGGGAAGGGAGAGACAAGAGAAGGAGAGATGAGAGCAATGCCTTGTCATGCAACGTGCAGACAAGTAAAGTATCATAGAGGAAAGAGGAGGTGTGTGTGTGTTTATATCGTAGCTCTGGGTAAAGGCTTGCCAGGAGGGATGAGATAAAGACAGTGAAAGGATCACACCTGTGTATTCAATCTCCATGCCAAATGGCAGCAGTAATGGTAATAATGAACATGGCTCTTTGCTCCTTTTTCCATTAGTTCACTACTGAGGCTTTTTTCCATCTGTGGCCACATTGCCCTTGATTTCATTCCTGTCACATTAGTGCGTGTGAGTCATTATCTGTGCTATTGTCTCCTCCTGTGGAGATCTTCCCAGTGTAGTGTAATCAAAAGGAGAAATGGGCAAGGTTTCCTGACAGCTTTTTAGCATCAAAATCCCACAAGCTACAAGGGGAAATGGATCTTTTATTTAAGATAATACTGGGACTTGGTTGTTTTTTAAAGCTGCTGTTGGTAACCTTGGAGTAAATATTAATAACTTTTTTGTGTTCTATTTGGAAAACAGGTCATTATATCTATAGATTGCTGTTAGTAAGTGACGTGGCTTGAGAGTATTGTGAGATACTCTGAGTTTTCCCATGCCTCTGTATTAGGGATTGGTAAAAGTCCTATCGCTGTTGTTCTATCTGCCCAATCAGTGTATTCTCTGTCCTGATTGGCCGGTCTATCCTACGCTTCTTAGTAACAGGAAACATTGGTACGAGCTGATTAGCTGTTATTGCCTTACACTGACTCTCCTCTGTCAACAACAGTGTGTCTGCAAGTGACACTCTCGGCTGGCTCAAGCTCGAGCTGAGACAGCCAGTTTACTCTGCTGTAACTTTTCCTGCAACCATTCCCACTCGGTTCAAACTGGACTTAAAAGAAAGAGCGACAAAAGCAATGAAATGCAAGCTGGAAGCAGCGGCTGCAGCAGAGTTATTTTTCAACGAATTTCCATGCTACAGCTCATGTTAGCTGGCTAATATTTAACCTTTATCTTGAAAAACAACAGTGTTACCAAGTATTATAATATAATGATGTTTAGAGGGTTTACTATGTAAGCATGTTAGCAGGCTAACAGAGTAAACTTAGGCTGACGGAAATGTTTAATTATTAATTTTTAAAGTATGAAGTCATAAACCAAAGAATTTGACCATTAGCCTTTTGAGCTGAGGATGGCACTAGATGAAAAGTTATTACAATTCATCATAACCAGTGCATGATTATAGGTACAATATTTAATGACATCCCATCCAGCTCTTGAGACAGTCAAAACCAGATCAAGTGTTTATCCACCAAATTAGCTCAGCTTAAACCGGTTCTGTTCAGGATTCGTGAGACCTTAATGCTCCAGCGATTCAGTTCTTGTTTTCACCACTTTTGGGCAGAACCGTTTCAGTTACAGATGTGTCATCAACAGAGGGCGCTGCACAATGCACAACCATCTGTAGAATTTGACATGCCTACTTTGTGACTTCAGCAAATCCTGGATAGTTTATCGTTCCATTTGGAAATCAACTTTTCAGGTTTCTGAAACCCCTTTTTTGGGTTGAAATGCTCCAAGTGGTTTAAAATCAGGTGGGTAAACTGGTTCCATGATGACGACTTGATGGAAGAGGCCTGATAGTGACACTAAAGGAAAAATCAGATGATTACCAAAGTCATTAAGACGAAGCCTTTGGTAACCATAAATGTCTGTATCAAATAGCATGCCAGTCCATTCAGCAGTTGAGATATTTCAGTCTGGACCAAAGTGGTGAACTGACAAACCAACAAAACAAACACCAAAAATACCATGCCCTAAAAATGATCCCAAGAAAGCTGTTCTGGTTTTCCAAAAATACCTTTTTTATTTCACGTGAAATTTTCACATTTAGCATATTTATCAAACAGGTCTTTATATAATCTTCTATGTATATATATACATATTATACACTTCTCTTACTTACACATGTACAAAATTAGGTAACAAGAATTCCAATAAAAAAAAGACTGACTTCAATGGTAATCATACACTGTTGTGCTTTGTTGATCAAGCCAGCCTGTCAGGTGAAGATGTGCTTGGCAACTCGATTTGATGCGGTGTCTTGTCTGTTGTGACGTAATGACTAGAACATTTTGAGATGATTAAAAAACTCCTATAATGATTATTCTTTAACCCTAAACAGCTGATTGCTTCACCATTTGTTTGAAAGCAAATACCTGTTTTCCAGTTGAACTTGAAAACATAACGGAGAGCACCATAACAAGCGGGGTCGGGTGTCCTGTGATAATAAAGACCTGATAACAGCTCTTAATGTCAAACAGCTTAACCAGTACAGGGGCAAGATCTGGCGCACAGAGAAGTCCAGCCTCTCTGTACAATGCACACAACATCTCAGTGTTTTGCTTTTGGCAGAAAAAACATTTTGTCTCATCACTCTTTCAATCAGCCGCTCGCTTTCTTACTCTCACTTCAACTCACACATTTTTGTCTTTCACACAATCACTAGCTCTACCGGGAAAGCAAGAAAAAGCTCTGCCCGTTTCCAACAGTAAACATTTCTCTTGAGCACATGTGAGCACATGGTATATACAGTAAAACGTCTCAGCTGCAAATGTCATAAATTATCTTCACAGAATGTACACATAACACGGTTCAAAGTTGAGTTTTTCCATGTGTTACTCTATGCCATTTGATGTCAGTGTGCATGTGTGCGTATGTGTGTGTGTTGTTGCGGAGTGTATGTCGGTGTGTCCGTACTGTGTGGTATTAGTGCTACAGTGTATAAGCACATGGTCACGTTTGCAAAAGAATGGTGGTCATGAGAACAGCCCCCGTGTCTGTCGATGCTACATTTAGAGAAAGTAATCACTTGGGACATCAAAGCCACTCAATACCATTACAATAACAATACAACAAATAGTACACAATACTCAAGGGTGGAATAGTGTATAAGTTGGAGAGATGATTGATCTTTGGCTCAAAAGGTAAGAGATTACTTTTTCATTGAAGGTGGATATATGTATCTATAGAATTCAGAGTTGCTGTCTTTGCTGTTGATTGTTCTCCATCCACTTTATGTTCCTCTTCATTTTCTTCATATTTTCTTCTAGGGCACTCATCCAAAGAGGCTAATGTTTTCTTGGGAGAGCCCTAAAAATACAAATCACGGAGAGCTGGGTCTTTCCGAGAAGAAACAGTCACCTTTTGAAAAATAAGACAAAGCACGCGTACTCCGTCTCGAATCCTCAGAGTCGCTCGGCACATGCAGTGCAAGCGAGTCCATCTGTACTTTACAAGCTTCAAAAGTCTCTCCCTGTGGCCAGCACTGGGCATGGAAAACTGTCTTTTTTTTTTTTGAGTCAGTGGTTTCATCCCCACAGACTGTCTTCATTGTAGTCCCTGAAAAAACGTCTGCCAACAGCAGTCCTTTCATGTACTCTCAGTGCAACAACAGCAGTAATGAAAATGGGACTAGCAATGAGAGGATTGAGAGGGACGTAGATGCCACTGCAGAGTTCGTCCGTACACTCTGGGTCTTTGGCAGGATTGCCACTGGGTCATCTGCTTAAAGATGGGAGATAAAGACGACACATTAGTACGGCATATTTACGCTCAATGTAATCCTAAATGTGCCTGGATTGTTTTAAGGTCAAGGGATAATTAGAAGGGACACAGGGTTGGTCAACATACCTGCAGGCAGTCTGTTGGACGGGTTGTGAGCCCCTCCCCCAGCTCCAACTCCAGCCCCACCTGTACCTCCTTTGGCCACTCTGGCCTCTTGAGAGCCTGGAAGAAGAGAAAATAGCCATCAATTACTCTACGTGTGTCTAACAATAGTCTAACAAGACTATCAGAGGTTGTTGTGCAGCTCTCTGTGCCATCAGAGGGACAATAAACTCACCATCAGCAGCTGCGACGTCCACCCTGAGCCTGAGGCACTCCTGTCCATGGTGGTGCAAAGGTTTGGCTGCAGGAAGAGGGAAGAAACACGGGCGTTAACATCCCAGCTAATGCACTTATCCTCCACTGGCCCCTTAATTCACCTTCATGCATGCACACACACTCACACAACTTGGCAACACACAGACAGACGCGGGAACAAAGCTTTAGGACACCATCTGTGACCAGACGAAGTGTGTCTTGTCCTGCCGTTTATCTAATTACAGCCATGGTCAGGGTGACAACACTGCTCGCTCTTTGTGGTTACATTCTAGCAGGGTAAGTATCGCATAGGCTTGGCAAACTGAGCTGACACCCTAGCTGATATCCATGTCAAGCTTCAAAGAGTCGGCCACAAAGCACCAGCACATGAGGGTTCCTAGATAAACAACAAAACTGCAGAATCCTAACGCTGACTTCCTTATGAAGATAGAAGTTTTTATGCATATCTAGCGGTGGAGCTCACAGGATGTCAATATTGACACGCTTGCCACTGGAGACAGAAATACCTCAATAACTCTTACATGGATTACAATGAAATGTTTAAAATGCGTTCACGGTTCCCACATGATAAACCCAAAAATAACTTTGACAATCGTGAAACTTTTCCACTCCAACAACCATGAGGTTGACATTTGAGTGAGAAGCCTCGATAACACTGCATGGATAGTCATGACATTTTTATATTTTAACTAATAACTTAGTTGACAGCTAATCATTCCATCTAATCTTAATTATGTCAAAATTTGAATTTGTGCAGCATTTTGGCTTATGATCAAATACCTGTGAAACTATGACATCCGAATTTGCCTCAGCAGTGCTTTGTGTAGAGTGCTAATCAGCACATGTTAGCATGCTAGCATGCTAAATTAAGATGTTGAACATGGTAAACATTAGCATGTTAACTGCTGTCATTTGCATGTAACTCAAAAGCACTGCCGTGTCAAAGTAGCCCCACAGAGCTAACAGTGTGGTTGCAGAATCTAAGTAAAAAAGTTAAAAAATAAAACTAACTGAGACAAACAGTGACATTTCCAAGCTATAGTGACACTTACAGATATAATAGTAGCTTTCTCCTTCGCGAAACTCCTTTCCCAGCGTGAATGGAGTAAAACGCTGAAACTTTTCAGAGAACTTCTCAGGGGCATGAGGAGCAAAAGGGTGGCCGCACTCCCAGCGCATCTGATCATATGATTGGGGCTTGCAGGAGTCGTAGTCCTCTCGCTCCACCATGTAGAGCACGTATCGCTCGGCATCCAGCAGCGGCACCTCACCCTGAGGGTAATGGGGGCAGACGATGTCCAGGTAGTCATTGAGCTTCACCTCCACGGCGTAGTCGTCCCATAGAAACCTGCGAGGATGAGGCAGAGGAGGACGGTTACGCAATTGGCAGGAGACTGATAACAGTGCTTATAGCATCAGAGCGGTAATAAATATAACCTCAAAACCTGTGATTATATATTGATCGGCTACAAGCCAGTGTACAACAGGGAAATCAGAGGAAAGACTGAGAGGCCTGGGAAAAAGAGAGGGGGCAGGAGAAGGAGTGAGAGTTTGTGAGTGAGGATATATGTGTTTGTTGGAAAAACGCAATAAGGGGAAGAGTGATCTGCAGAGGGCATGCGCATAAATATGGATGAACGTGAAGCAAGTGTAGCTGCTGCTGCTCGCTGCTGCGGTGCAAGTTAGCTCTGAGTGCACATTGATCCCACGTCCCCCAGGAGTTGAATGATGTTTACAGAGAAACATTAGCAGTCAGTTAGGCCGTCAAGACTGGAGATGAGAATCGACATCTGCAGGGCTACACACACACGCACACACACACACAAATACACACACGCAGATAGAGAGGCAAAACTCATGATGACAAATTCACCTGAGAAGCAGAAACACACCTGAGTTTACCCAAGATAGGGTCAAGGAGAAAAATAAAGGCCACATACACTTTAACACCTTCATTACAGTCAGAGAGACAGTCGACAGACGCATGCATCATGAGTCTGGTGATGGTCTGTAACTGTCTCTCACCAAACTCCCTCTCATTAGAAATACAGGGAGACAGTCTGACTGTCTGCCTCCCCTTCATTCCTCCCTGCATCCCTCCCCTCACTCCTCCACCTCTCCACCCTCTTTACGATGATCTTTAAAGTAAACCAAAGCACCTCCCACTCCTCTGGGACATGAGTCAAAGATCACTGGCAGAAAACTTTCAGCCAATTTAATCCAAAAAAACATAATCCATTTATTAAAGGGACTAGACTAGTTCAATAACAATTTAGCTCTCTCTGAAGCTGTATAAATTGGCCTTATCTCAACTGCCCATGATTCTTTCTTTCAGAGTTATTATGGCCACCTCCAGGGAATTTTAACTAAAGGTATTTCAGCCTCGTCCCCTTCCCCCTGACAAAATAACTGCTCCAGGCTCTCTCCTCAGCCAAGGCCATCTATCACTGGCCTGCAGCAGTAGCTGACCGCTAGCAACACACACAAACTCGCCCAGTAATTCCTATCTATCAACAACCTAAAGCAGTAGCTACCTACTGTTTGCACCTACCGAACCCTCACACACTCACACAAAATCACACAAACGTACACACTCCTGCTCCTCGGGTACTGAGCTACCAAGCGATGCCTATCAGTTTACTGTCTCCTACTGTTCTGGATCACCATGGGTTCCCAGAGAATGGCTGAAACTTGACAGACTTAAATGTTTTCACAACACACAAGTAGAATGTGTGTCTAATATAGAGTTCTGTTGCCTTTGCAATGAATACACAGTTGGTTCATCAAGCTTTCAACAACCCCACACACACACACACACCAAAAAAGAGGTAGCCAGACAGTGTGTAAGATCTGTTACGGACTCCTATTTAATCAGATCTACACATCTCAAAGATTTACGAGTTCTCAAAAGCCCACAGGGTGCTAACCGGACACCTTTAGCATAGAAAAACATCATCGCTCCAGGCATTTTTCTTGTCAAGTCTTTCAGAATTCGGTTGTTTTTTACTCATAACCCCTCAGTAGATGTAACAAGTAGCAATTGGGGGGTTTGTGTTTGTGTGACAAGGTCCATATGTGTGACTAACGATCAAAGTGCACAGGCACAGGCCCCAGTCGCTCGTTAGCTGGTGTTGTTGTTTGTGGCCAGGGGTCTCCCTGGTACCCCCTGGTAAATGGACAGACGCTTTGGCTCCAAACACCAAACCCTGACTCTTGCTTCCCCCCCACCCCGCCCCGTCTCCCTCCCCCCATCCCTTTTACCCCCTCTCCGCCTGACTGCATTCCCTCAATACTGATGACCAGATTAGCTGGCAACACCGCTTTAACAGCAACGCAGGCCCGTTGGAAAACAAGTACCTTTTTGGTATACCGATGAAACTTCCATCTAACTGTGCTGATAATATTGTGCTCCGTCCAACCTTCAGAAAGGGGGGGCAATAATTATCATTTTGCCACGGTCCAGGCAGCTTAGTGCTTATCTGCAGTTTGCCTGCCACGCTCTGTTTACCCGATTGGCGCTAAAGTGTTTTTTCCCCCTGCCACTTTCAATTCCAGTCGAATCGATAACACTATTGAACAAACACTGTTGTCTGCTTTTGCCTGACAGAGTTATCACCCCCCTGCAAACACTGCAAACACACACAAACAAACTCCCCAGCACCCGACCGCCCCCCCCTTCACTCTGAGCCACGATTACAAACCGGTTGTGGTATGTTCCCAATGTGTTCATCAAAAGGAGGTCGAAGGGGGGTGCAATTAAAGGACAAAAAAGGGTATTAAATTTGCCC
Source organism: Acanthurus reversus (assembly GCA_029823135.1). NCBI lineage: Eukaryota > Metazoa > Chordata > Actinopteri > Acanthuriformes > Acanthuridae > Acanthurus > Acanthurus reversus. The sequence continues at coordinate 10,137,069 of JAPXVT010000009.1, forward strand.
CAGAGGGGGGTAATTATGCCCTCCTGCTCCCCACTTCCCAGCCCCTTTAGGCTGAGAGTTTAGGGGGAGACAGAGGGCATGAATAGGCGTAGTCAGGGGGGGTCAAAGGGCTTGAGTTGGAAATGGCTTTTGAAGTTCCTCTCAGTGAGAGTATCTATGCGAGTGCTACAGTTGCTTTATCAATGCCACTATGTCATACAGTGTGTCTATTCACAGTGTGCCCGCGCTGATGGAAAACCTCACTTAGCAGAGAGAGCAGTGGCTGAATGCGCTCGCCGGGAGGCTGGCTAGCCCCTTTTATTAACGGCAAATAGTTTTAATTATCCTACTGGCTTTTGTTCCCCTCTAACGCCTCGGCATTGAAACGTTTCACATCATCAGCTTAATTAACTGATTTGAGTAACACACTTCAAAGAGAGCTTAGGCATCTGTGTGAAAAGGTTTAGCAAACAGAGTCAAATCATGCCACCTTCACTTTAGCAGATGAAATCCTCTTTCTTTCTGCCTCCCCCAGTGTGTGTCCCTTTTTGTTTTCCCTCTTCCTCTTTGCTAACAATAGGCTGTCCTGATTTATTTCCATTGTTTATCCCGGGATTCTCCTTTTTAAGGACAGCGACACTTCAAGCAGCGGGAGCACGGACAGAGTGGAAGAATTCTCTACTTAAGGATGATTTGTGGAGCTCAGGCAGATATGCAGAGAGGACTGTGAACATGTGTGTCTGTCTCAGCCGGAGACATTTAAATGTGGGATCATTTGTGTCTGTAAAAACTCCGAGGAATCTGGGAGTGTGTTTCAGCTGTGATAAGGTGGATAATAAATGTCGATAATGAACTGCGATGATAGCAGTGAGGGAATGTCAAGTGGTCAGATGTGAGTATGCATGAGCGCAATCTGGTGAGAAATAAAGACTACAGACGCTTCCTGGTTACTCTTCTTCCTCTCCCAAGCAGGAATTCCTGATTTATTGGAGCCTCTTCAGGAGCAGAAGTCTAATCTCTCCTCTTTAATCTCTCTGGCCAGCGTTTTGCTTTCTTCTCCACCTCCACCCCCCTTCATCCATCCATCACCCTCTCATCTCTGCACTCTATCGCCCTGTGGAATGCTGGACCTCTGAGGCGAAGGGGCCGCATTGTGGATCAAAGGTCGGACAATCGCCAAGTCAGCACCGGAGAGTTTTATACACAAACAGGCAGTGAGAGGGGGCCTTATGCATTTTAAAGTCTATACACTAGAGCCATGATGGGAATCACTCTCTTTGCGGATCGATGCAGATCTGTTTTAGGGCCCATAGAGGCCATCTTAGGACAAATTATATATTTACGACCACAGAGCTCTACCCTACTTAACTTGTTGTCTCTCAGAAGCCCCCCCCAATCCCTCGCCATATAAACATGATTACTTTCCTCCTGGGTTTTACACAAGCTATTAATGTGCCCCAAAAGGTGACTGGCCCACGTCACAGATGAGTGAACCGGAATGCGGGGACCACCTAATCGGCTCGTCCAAGCCTGGATTATTGGGCGAAGCAGGGGCTGAGCTCGGGTCCATTCATCAGCACCAGACCCTGCTTAATACAGGGGCTTAGACTGGACAGCGAGGCCCAGAGCAGGGGCTGAGGGCTGGGGGCAGAGCGAGGGGTGACACAGGCAGGGTGGAGCTTTTATTTTCCATCCCTATTGTTCTCACACAGAGAAGGGGTATTACTCCTTTGCACTGGTGTTTTGGAGTTCAAAAAGAGACACACTGACTATGCATGTGTGTGTGTAAGCGTGTCCATGGTTGCAGAATAATGAAAGTCACTGGACACAAAGGAGCGATTTCTTTCAAGATGTATCTGTGACTCCATGGCACATCAGAGAGAGGTGGTGCATCATGACTGTTTGAGGATTTTTGCTCAAACTCTTCCCGTTTCATCCGTCTTTCCATCATCCATCAGTGTCGGCCATCCCCTCCCACTCTCTGTCCGTCTTTCATCGCTCAATAAGCAAACCAGATCCTCGTGTCAACTCAGAGCCTCCCCCACTCCAGACTTGCTGAACCAATCACAACCTGTCCTGCTGGTATTTCAAATATGCAACTTTTTGACCCACCGTTTGCAAAGCAATGACGCACAAAGCGGCATGGGTCATCATAGAAACAAATATGGTCAGACCCCCCTTTTTAACATAATGTTCCGGCCCTCAGTCTTCGCTCCGTGTGACTTTTTGTCATCCATCTCAATCAGCTTTCTCCCGTCTGTCATTCAGCCTTTGTCTCTCCGGATCATTGGTCA
>JAPXVT010000009.1:10402865-10417757 GCA_029823135.1 Acanthurus reversus
AAGAGTGACGAGGAAGTATATAAAGTGTGTTTATATAAGGGAAACCCCGACTCTGTGCCTGAGTTTGAACCAGGAGCTGAAGCTTCTGGTAAACATAAAATAAGAAGACAGCAGTTTGATGATTCATGCAAGATGTTATTCAGTATGCTGTTGATCTATGCTGCATATAAAATATAAAAGTGAGAGCAGGGCTGAGTTGCTTTTGAACAAATATACTTGATATTGATCTACAGTAAAAGTTCAGAAAATGCAAGTCAGGTATGCACAGAAGTAAAATTTCTTAATTTTTCCTTTGGAGGTATCCCAAAAATTGATGCTAAGCTTGTGGTTGACATTGTTGTGTCAAGTTGGCTGTGGTGTCATAAACATCTGATCTACCTGACAGAGTTCTGACAATATGCTCCTTCTTCCACTCCCAGGGCAGCTCGTACTCAGTGGACGGACGAGGATCCAGTTAAGGCCGTGTGACTGCCATCTTGTCGCTGTCACCGCTTCCCTCGTACGGGACGTCGTATATCTGCAAGGGCACGGGCGGACCTTCCTCCGCCGTTCCCTCCCCTACCTCCATCAGCACACACACCTTCAGCAGGTCCTTGGACCCCCGACGTCTAATCTCTTGCAGGTGGAAAACAAGGGATTAAAGATTAAAAAGAGATGAAAAGATTACTGACAGGCCACAAGATTCAATAACCATCATGGTAAAAGCTCTTGTTCTAATCAGACACCCTTTATAAAGGCTTTATAAGACCTAATGGCTCCATTAATAGTTAATATCTCATTTAGTAACACATAGTAGGTTAATGCTGAATAATTTACAAGCCTTTAATATGAACACATTTTGGGTTGCCAGGTTGTACCAACCACATTAGGTGGTGTTTATTCTTTTTAATAGTTGATAAAACTTATTAATGTCGGTATGTCACTTTCTCTTTCGAAGCATGTAGGAGAACCTGCTGTGACCGTGAAACCTACAAAAACAGCAAAAGGCCCTCATTAGGGCCAGTGTTTGGATTGTCCATCCTGGGCTACTGTAGAGACATGGCAGTCTGCTCCCTCTATAGGTATAAACGTTTATTCTAAGACAATGAAAACACATTGGTTCTTATGTTTAAGAGATTATAAACTAATAAGAAGAAGAAGAATACATAGAAAGAATATAGAAGAAATATTTACAAATATTAAATGTGATTTACGCCATATTTAACGAATAAATCCCCCTGAATCTCACACAGGGGCCTATAGTGATGCTCAGATTTTCTTTTTATAAATGGTTTATGACCAATTAATAAAACATTAGTAAACTACTTATGAACTACTATCAAAGTCGTTATTGCAACTTTTAATCCTTCATAAATGTTGCCCTCTTACACAGTGGTACCACCATGATTAATGGTCTTTGATGATGTGAACGACTCATTCAATCAGACATTATGTTTCTGGTGCTGCTGGGTGCTTTAATGTCATTTAATTGATTAAATGAGGAATGAAGCTGGATGGCTGTGCTCATACTGAGAGCAAGAGGAGCAAACCGAGTTTGGATACAGATTTGTACTTTTTTTTTTTTTAAGTCATGTTTGGCAGCAAGCACTACTGCTGCATGTTTTTGTACAGTTTTTTGCTCTTATATATATTTAATACTTTGTGTGTTTCTCTGATTGCCCTCTACAGTTGTAACATTCTTTCAAGTGTTTTTTTTTTCTTTTGTTGGTTCCCAGAGAGACAACAAAATCACTCCTTATCTTTGCATCATGGTAAAACCGTGGTATTAATGGACATGTTATTCCCCCTAAAATACAAGCTTGACTCTGATGTCAGCAGCTATTCAGAGTGTGAATAATAATCCTGTCCTATTGTCATGGCCTTGCTTATTGAGTCACGGTGTCATGAGGCGCTCTCACACTTCCTCAGTGTGATTTAAACCTCATAAATTGACTCAGTCACATCATCACATCCTCTGCAGACTTCTCTGAGGGGTCCTGGAAGCAGCACGAGCACTGACTGAAGTCAAATCTACTAGAGAGCACAGCGATAAAGCATGTTCACGTTCTCAGCAGGCTATTGTGTAACCCTTTTGGTTAAAACAATGGAGTGATGGAATGAAAGGTCAGGGGAGCATGTGATTGGACAGCGGACCACCAGGCTTCCTAGATGCTGGGAAGTTTTGATAAATGGTCAGACGGGTCCATATAGGGGGTTACACGGCGCTGCGTCCGAGAGGAGGTAGCGTGGTGGTGGTGAGGGGGGGGCACTGAGGACCAATTTCCTTTTCGGAGAATAGTACCAGGAAACAGAGACAGGAAAGAGGAAGCAGGAGCAGGAAACTGCACCCATTGTCCGAACGCAGCACAGTTGCCATGGCCACCCCACGGGGTACAGAGAGCACTGAGGGAGCGAGATCAGATTCTGGAGAGACTGGAAACGGGAATCCTGTTGTTCACACGGGGGCTGCGCAGCTGAACGCAGCTGTACACACTCAGTGATGACGGGAAGAGCTGAATGAAATGACACAGCTCTTACCGAAACAGCTGACAGCCAGAGGAGACGGCAGAAAGAGAGCGCTGAGGAAAGTCTTACCAGTGATCATCTGCTGGGCATCGTAAGGCTCCATGTACCCGTCGTTCTCTCCGACCCTCTCTGCCTCTCGCTGCTCTCTGGTCTTCTGAGCATCAAAGGGATCTGCGTAATCCTCAAGGATTATCACCTGAATCCAAAAACGCAGGGAAAACAATAGGTTCAATGCATTTTTTTACTATTTTACCCTCTAAAACCAAAGGAAACTTTTCAGAGTTGCACCAAATATTAAAAGACTGAAAATGTGCAGCCAAAAGTAATGGATCAAAATCACTGAATCCACTTGCTTGACTATTTACAGAACCAGGATCAAACGTCTGGTGTGTAAAAATATATCATAACTTGTAACTTGTAAAAAAAAAAAAAAAGTGATTCATCCTTATTTTCTTGATTGATCAAATGATCATTTTCTCTCTGATATGTCATAAAATAATAAAAGACACTCTTTATGTTTTACCAGATGTCTTGTTTGTCTCAACAACCCCCCAAAAAACCAAAGACATTTAATTTACCGCACCAAAGAAAGCCAGAAAATTCTTACAACTGAGACAAAAGTTTGGCCTGACTCTGTTCTACAACACCAGTCATGCCCGACTGTCTTGTCATCTTATCAGTGCCATATAAATTTTGTTTATTTTACAAGCCACGGGCCAAGACACAAAGGTAGGCCATAAAACGAAGTTGTCTCTCTCAAATCACTTCCAGTTGTTTTCTCTGGCAGAAGAAATGTTACAGACTGAAACTCAAGAATGTTTTGAAGATGTTTAGTGGAACAGATACAGATTAGACACACATTTTCCTCACAGATTTAACAACTTCACCACCTGTAGGAATACCTTTATAGTCTTAATAGTGAAACTAAGCTAACAAATCAAACTCCCTCAGATATTTAGGATCAAAAATGGGGATTAATTCCCTCTCTGAAATATAAAACTCCCATTTCATGCTTTTTCTCTTTTATCTGCTTTTTTAAAAATCATCTCTCCACGATCACTCTCTGACTTCTCTACCTTACTCCTTTTTTTTTTTTTTGCAAAGCCAAGCTGGAGGGGACTTGGGTTAGCGCCAGAGTGTCAAATATCACGATGCTTTTTACAACATGATAGCCTGCACCAGGGGGCCCGAATCTAGTGAAAGAGAGGGATGAGTCGCAGGGAGGGCGAGGAGGGGTGAGAAAAGAGGAACAGTGAGCCAGATTACACGCAAAAGAGGAAGCTAAGGCCTCATGTCTGACCACAGCTTTGTATTCGAGGCGGGGAAGGTGGGTGTGAGGGCGAGGGGTGGAGAGGAAGAGAAGGAGAGATAGAAAGACAGACGGGGAGGAGGGGACACAATGGGAGACAAAGGGAACGGAGAAACTGAAACAATAATATCAATTTTCAGAGCTCGGACTGGGTCACTGCTTCTTTTTTGTCAACAGTAATGATGACACCACATGCTATATTTGCTGGAGTAGAAGATGTTCCACTGCCACAGATTAGTTCAAGTCAGTTTAATTTCACATCCAAACACCAAAGATCCACCAGCAGTTTAAATCAAGACGTTACAGCAACAAAAGTAACTTGAGCTATAAAAGTGAAAGTAATTATAAGACGACATAATTATTATTGTCATTGATAATATTAAATTATCATTGCATTAGATTATCTAACTATAATTCCTATTACTGGGAGAAGCATTCAGATCGTGTACTTTGGGCAAAGCAGTAGAAAATCTGAAAATTAAAGTTGTGTACTCAGGTAAAAGTACAAAAGTGCCAACTTATCTTCAAAATAAAAGTACTAAAAGTACACATCGTGCAGACTGACTATTTAAAAACAAAACCAATCATATCATTAGATTATTCTTGATAGCCTATATGATGCAGCCTGTAAGCATCACTTGTTGCAGCTTATAAAGATGGAGTTTTTGGGTAACACATACAGGTACCAAACAGTTTTCATTTTGATGTATTAGTTGATTATACTGTATTATGAATTACTTATTCTAATACAGCTGCCATGAAAAAAATGAAACTTAATGAGGGTAAAAATACAACTTCCTTCAGGAATGTGATGGAGTGGAAGTATAAAACAGCCTAAATAGGAGTATAGGCCTATAGAGGGAAAAACTTAAGCATTTGTTTGTCCCAACTACGACACTTGCATGTAATAAATTAAATATTTTTGTAAATGTAGGCTATGCTTTTTGGGGGGCTGTTTTAACTCACTGTTTCCGTCTTGCACTGGGCTGGTTTCTCCGCCTCAGGTACCACTTGATTGGGGATGTTGGTGATGGTGCCGCTGCTGAAGTTGGGGCTTTTATCCTGTTTGTCCACCCTGATCAGACGGTTGATGTAAGCGTTGGCAGACGGGGAACTTTTCAGAGGTCTGTGCTGCTCCTCAAACACCGGCTCCGCTTTGGAGTTCTTGCGACTTTTCCCAGACAGAAGGCTGTCCCAAACTTTTCCATCCTTCGCGGAGCTCACACCGTTTCTGCTCAACTCAGTGGCCGAGTTCTTACGATTTCTTCCGGACAGGAGAGACCCAACTCCTCCACCTCCTCCGCCGGTGCTGTCAGCGGAGGAGTTTTTGCGGTGGCCCGTTTTGGAGCCCGTTGTTTTGGTACCAATGCTGGCCACCAGCCCGGCCTTATTGGCTCTTGGTTGCGAGCCGGATTCGGAGGCTGAGCGGATCCTGTCGGTACCGTTCTTCAGATTGATGGGGAACTCCTTGAACCACTTTGCCATTGTGACACGGATGGAAACCAATAAAGCTCTCTAACTGTTCTGACACCTTTTTGCGCCATACAGGGCCCCAGAGACGCACCTTTAGAAATCACAGCCTCTCAAACAAAAGACTTCCGTTGCTTTATTCTAGGAAAGAGCCTATTTGGACTGTAGGATCTCCGCAACTCAGTTTAAAGCATGTCATAAATACTTTCAACAGGCTTTATTCTCAAACCTACAACTTTAAAAAAAAAAGTTTTAAAGTAAAGGAAACTTACAGTGTACATGCCAATTTCCTAGGGGAATAAACAAATACCGCTACTTTATCCCATTTGTGATTTTCTTACACCTGTTCCTTCTTCTGCTCAGAGGAAAAGTTTATTCCCTTTGGATGAAAAGATGTCTCCGCAGTGGGAAGACACGAAAGAAGGCAAAGTTCTTCTTGCTTCTGATTTGTGGTCCCATTCCCAGAGAGGCTTATCTGGTCTTTCAACCTTTCACTGTCGCAATGAGGCTCCTAACTGCGCCTGGAGAGGGGAGGGGGTATCTGAAGTTATAGGGGAGGCAGGACCGGGTGGGCGGTGATAAGCTTTTAATTGTAGACAGCATGGGAGAATAACCTGATAATATTCTGTAAGTTCACTCAAGTTTGTAGACTACTGGTCCATTCCCAGGTTAGAACAGTTCCACCTTTATTGTTCTTCCGGCTTTGGAATAAAGGGTGAATATTTTTAACTGCATTAAATAATATAATTATATACAAATTTAAATTTCTATTGATAAACAAATCTGTTTAAATGCTTCCTTAAATTGTGTTATTTAAAAAAAAAAATCCCTTGATTATGCTCTGACGCGTAAGAGGCTGCTAGACGTCTGCAGCCTACACATTCAGTTCATGAGAAAGTTTACGTAGCGACTTTAACTGAAGTTGACAGTTATAATAATGTTTTGGTGTTGGAAATTAAGTCAATATTAATCATAATGTCACTTGGCAATGTGCTTAATTGGCTCTCTAATTAATGTCCACCCCTCCTTTAATTGTACATGGAATCATTAAAAAATGGTCCGTTCTGAGCTGCTCCACATACACCAGTGAAAGGTACGACACTAATTTTGTAAATTGATTAAAATACTGTGGACGACGGTAATGCAGACACTTTGTCAAAAATGTATAATATACTATAATGTATTTCACAATACAAGCAATTTTTTCGCAATTTGTTTTAAAAATGCTTTATATATTTATAAAGTATACTTTTCGACACCCCCATTTTGACGGCGAGTTGTAACCTTCCATGGTGCGCGATACTCCTGCTTGTCCCTCTTTGTCCGGTGGCGATAGAAGGCCATGATAATTATGGCAAAATTTGCGTTTTTGAATGAATTATAGTTGAATGGTGGATCAACAAGCATACACCGAGTGAGGACTGGTTTGCTGGCAATGACACACCAGAGAGTTTCAATTTAAAGGACAGCAGAGCAAGCAACGGAGAAAGGGTACAGTTTGCTTCCAAGACAGTCTGCAAGATGGCTAGCTATCTTCAGTGGCATAATGCTAACGTTAGCTAGCAAGCTAATGTTAGCATAGTAAACAACAGTTTTCAAAACATGGTCGATTGCTTTATCATATAAATGCTGTGATAAGTGAAATTGAATGCACATTTCTATAAATGATTGTAGAAAGATAAATCACAGTTTCGGTGTTGCGGATACTGGGTGAAATCTCAACGCTGCTAGCAAGCCACATTTGAGTAACGTGGCTAGCTAGTTAGCCAAGGTAGTAACTAGCTTGCGTTAGCTAGCTGGTCGAGTTCTTTGCTACACATCTGTAAGTGATCATACAGAGAGGGAGGTGGGGTGCTCTGTAACTTGTTTGTACTGGCAGTAAAGCCAGGTAGCAACCAACCAGTTTCACTTAGCTAGCAGAAACTATCTTGAAACAAGGCGAACTTACACCAAATAACGTGAACCAGCTTCGTCTTACTTGACGTTTATTTGGTGACCAAATCCCGGCGTGACAGACATCGAAAGATTTGCAGCTGGAAAGGAGTTTGCAGACCTGGGCCGGCGTTATAACATAATTAGTCACTAATACGTGTTAGTTTTGCTTTTGTGATAATCATTTTAGCGTTATTGACATGACCTGAAGGCAGATTCCACCTACTCGGCTCATAGCCTTCAAGACGTCGTCATTTTTAACTTTTTTTTTCTTGCATATGAACGGTGATATGCCACTTCACCGACAGTCATATTAGCTAATGGCTGCCGAATCGGGGAGACTACTGGCGGGACAAGGAAAACGAAGCAAAGGTAGGAATTAATTTCACCCATCTCCCAATCAGATCGGAATCATCCATTACTGCGCTGCAATGGGCTGCACTGGTGCTGTTAGCAAATCCCTTCTCGCCTCCCCCATATGTAAACTTCACGACTGTCTCCGGTGGTGGCTGTTTCTCACAGAGTGGATCTGTGAACGGGGTTCATGTCTATCTTGCTATCAATGTACCTTCAACTCCGTTTCCTCGTTCTCATGTCTTCGTCTTTTCCTGTCTCCCTCATTGACCTTACCTCTTCTGCCTCTGTTTGCGGCCTCTCTCCCTCTCGCCTGGGTCATTTGGTCTGCCTGGGTCATTTGCGATTCAAGGCTTCATAACCTTGGTGATGATAACGCCTGGATGTTCAGCATCTTGTCCTCATGCCAGTCTATGTCCCATCATTGAATCCATCCCAAATGTTGGACTTGAAAAAGAGGCCCTAGGTCTAAAGCTGCTCCACTCTGTCACTAAGGGGTATTGGCCAATCCAAATGTGATGCTGCACTTAATTGGTGGTGGACCAATAGCATGAGATGTTGAGTCCTATTTTTGTAGTAGTTCATATTATATTTCCCCTTTCCGCCCCTTCCCTTCATATTTTCTTTTATCAGCTTCACAGATGAAGAGCCCGGAGAAGAAGAAGGCGAGAAAATCCACCACTCAGGTAATTATGATTACTTTTATGCTTAATAGAGTAGAATAAATCTTTATTGTCCACCAGGGTGGAAAATTGTCTTCGGCTCACCAACACAGAAGACAGAGCGCTAAAATAAAGACAATGCCATACAGACGTATAGTAGAAAAAAAAAATCTCAGTATATGAAAAATGGACCTTGAAAACTGCTAAATAAGAATTTAAATTATCTAGTGTGATAAAAGCAATTGAAAAACACACTGTCTCTGTATTTTTTTTAACTTCTGTTTCAGGCGGCGGGGTTCTCCCACCTCACTGAATTTGCGCCCCCTCCTACCCCCATGGTGGACCACCTGGTCGCCTCCAACCCTTTTGACGATGACTTCGGGCCTCCATCCCGACCTAGTGGGGCAGGTGGACCTGGTAGTGCTCCATTTCTTTCCAGCCCAGGCGCAGGTGGAGGAGGTGGGTATGGAGGGGGAGGCAGAATGGGCGGAGGCATGGGCTTCATGGGAGGCCCAGGTGGACCAGGCGGCGGCCAGCCTGGACGAAGGCCACCGTTCGGCCCACCATCTAATGCTGGACCTCACCACCAGCTAGGCTTTGGAGGAATGCCTGGTTTTGGAGGTGGCGGTGGGGGAGGCAGTGGAGGAGGAGCAGGTGGTGGTGGATTCCCCCCCGGTGGCCCTTCTCAGTTTAATATGCCACCAAACTTCAGTCCACCCATGCATCCTGGGCCTGGTTTCAATCCCATGTTGTCTCCAGGGGGCATGGGAGGTCCTGGAGGAGGGGGGCCACCCCATCCTCGGTTTGGCATGCCTCCACAACAGCAGCATGGACAAGGTGGACACCCTTTCAACAGCCCTCCGTTACCTGGTGGTGGAGGCCCCAGAGGACCCCCACATGGCCCCCTACCTCCAATGGGAGGAGGCATGGGTCCTGGGATGAACATGATGGGTGGCATGGGTGGTGGCCCTGGTGGAAACATGGTGGGAGGCTTGCCAGGTATGCCTCCTCAAGGACAGTTCCCTCCCTCACAAGATGGTCCCTATCCAGGCCCGAGTCCGCCAGGACCAGGCAACGAGGATGCAAAGAACTTTGGTGGAGGAGGCGCACCGCCTGGGCCTCAGCAGCAGCAACAGCAGCAGCAGCAGCTTAACCTTAATCCCAACGGCCCCCCTCCAAATAATACCACTCCTGGTCCTCCTCCTAATTCTGGTCCACCACAGTCAGGAGGAGGCTTCCCTGGCCACCCTGACGTTCAACAGCCCAATGCCAATACACCCGGTCAGCCTCCCTCGGCACCACCCCAGCCTAATCCCAACTCTTCTCCTACTGGTCCTCTGAATGGATCAGGCCAGCCCCAGCATCAACCACCCAGTCAGCTACAACCCCCTAGCAGCACAAACACCCCTAACTCTAACAACTCCACCCAGCAGCAACAGCAACAATCCACTCCACCGAACTCTGCCCCTGGCTCCACCCCTTACAACCAGCAGAACAACACTCCTGGTGCCGGTGGTCCGATGCCAAATGCGGCCCCCAATTCAGGTCAGAATAACATGACCAACAACAACGGTGGCAACACTCCTGGCAGCAACCCCAATCCCCCATCTAACGCCACTTCCACCCCAAACACCCAGTCTCCCCTGCCCCCTGGCCCTGCTGCCCCCTCGACTGGGCCTGGTTCTGGCCCTGGAAAACTCGGTGGCCCCGGGATGGTCTTCCCTTGTGGCCTGTGTATGGCCGAGGTGCATGACGATCAAGATGCCATCCTGTGCGAGGCATCCTGCCAGCGCTGGTTTCACCGTGACTGCACGGGCCTGACGGAGCCAGCATACGGGCTGCTGACTCGAGAGAGCGCTGCTGTTTGGGCCTGTGACTTCTGCATCAAGACCAAGGACATCCAGGCTGTGTTTGTGCGCCAGGGATTAGGCCAGCTGGTGGCAGCTAACGAGAGTTGAGGAGTGAGTGACGGAGGAGCAGCGTGGAGGTGCGACACATAAGGACAAGTAGAGACCTTCTTTGCTCTGATGTAATTGAATGACCTGTTTGTCATATCAGCTATTTGCCCAACTTTCTCTTGACTAGCCCTTTACTTGTTCACTACACAGAGAAACACACTCATTGACATTCATGCTTATACATAGCACTTTGAGTGACTCTAGGCAAATGCTTTTTCCTCCCCCCCAAAAGGAGTCAAATCATGATGAATGTTAAACAACACAGTCCTTCAGACATCTAGCCTGCCAACCAGCAAAGCACTGACACCAACACACTACCTCACACACTTTGTGACTGACTGGCACGGAGGCTCCCGCACTGACTGACTGTGATAAACTTGCCACAATCAAGCACCACATGCACCCCAATCAAACACACACATGTGAGGCGGGGGATGTAATATTGGAAATTTTACCAACTGGATCAATAGACTGAGTCAAAGCATCAGCATTGTTCTCTGATTGTTCACGACTTTTAATTAAATCAGGCATGATATATGAAATGGTGAGAATTTAAAACTTAAAAAGGGACTTGGGTTTTATTTAATATTTGATTCACAGCTTTATCGACCATCAGAATGCCTCATTCTAGCACTGCCCTGTCACACTGTTTGCTTTTCTTACTGCGTGGAAGTAAAAGAAAATTAAAAAACACATCAGTATGTTGCAGTGTATCCCAAGCAGAAATCATTGGGTGAAACAATCAAAGTTCTTTGGTCGATTCCTGCATCTGCACACATGCATACACACACACACTTCGACCCTGTACTTCTTCTATGTGTCATTTTTGTACCCAGTGCTGATTAATCCAAAGGGAGACCCGGGGCCGAGATTTCATCCGCACCTCACAGAGAGGATTTTACCACCAAAACAGTTGTAAATATTAGGCCAGAGAGTTGACCAATGAACAAAATAATAAGTTAAACTTATGTGTCTTGGTTGTATACAGTATGACATAATGGTTTTTATACAGTACATTTGATTCAACCGTTTCTTTTTATCTCTGCAGTACACATGAATTGTGAAATCAGTGCTTTTGGATGGTGTTGGCATAGCAAGTAGTGACATCATGTCATATCAGATGTGCATAGTCGTTTAAAAAAAACAAAATATAAAAAAAACTTGGGAGGGGGGTGCATGTGAACCAATGCAGTAACTGTCTGATCTGTTTATGTTTATATTCTGGCCTCTGCGCTGTGAGGGGCCTTGAAGTAGACCAAATAACTTAAGAGCGAAAAATACCCATTTTTCACATTTGTCAAGGTATAAGGTGTTTATAACTATTCTTCCTTCTCTCTTTACTTAATTTTCTTTATTCAATGTCCGAGTTGCCTTTCTGTTCTTGCTCTCTCAGCTGTTCCTTTTTGATTTTGTACTGATATTTGTGCTGTGCTCTTGCTCTGCTCTGGCGCCTCCTAGTGGAAGCCAGAGGAATCAGTTGAGTCCCACACCAGGTGGAGAAGGGAAAGGTACTGAACTCTGAAGTAAAGACAGATTTTTTTGTACTTGTCCATGTCTGTTTTTATTCACATTTTTTAATTTGTTTGCTAATTGTATTAAAATGAGGGTTGGAAAACCCGATGAAACAGATAATAATGTAATTTCTTTGTCAAAATGCTTAGAGTCAAAGTTACAGTATCTTTATAAACTTTTTTTTTTTTTTTTACAGTTAAACCATCAGCTGCCTTGAGGTTGTTGGTTTTTTTTACAGAAAGTGATGAGACATTTTTCAAGTTATTTTGTGAAACTTTTATTAGTGGAATAATAATAATAGTTGACCCAGTGTTGATTCTGTTGTTGACCTACAAAAAAAGAATAGATGAAAACTATACTTTGGGTCTGTACATGTTTAATTTCCAGGAATGTTTCTTAAAAATAATAGAATGTCTTTGACATTACAAGAAAACAAGATTAAGTTGCATCTTCCACTCAATTCTATACAAAATAGCAAATAAGGTAAAAAAAAAAAAACTGTGATAAAATAGCAACTAAGTTGTAAATGAACAGTATAAACTGGCTGACAGTGGTGAAAAGTGCAGCAGCCCCAAAGTGTAACAAAACTAGTACAGTACATGAATGCATAGTTGAGAGTCTTCATCAGGACACAGTGTGGATAAATGTGTTAATCCCTGAAATCTGAAGTTTTTATTACAGCAAGTGTCATTGTCTTGTAAATTCATTTATTGAGCATATTCATTTTTTTTAATTTGGCATAAAACATGAAATAGAGCTTGTAGTCAATTAGTGCAGTGCAGTTTAATGCCAATGAAAGGCCTCAATAGCACCCCTCTGCACTTTATTCAGAGCAAAGCAGGTCAACTGAAAATTTCAAAAGAGACAACTGGTCAAAAGGCGAACCTTTTAACAAAGTGATGATCATTTTCCTCGGTTTAAATGGGACTTCCGCCAGGGGAATCAGAAAACTTCTCTTCCATACACTCAAAATTTCTCAGTTGCCTGTGATCAGCAGCAAATTAAAAAGTTCCTTACAAAAAACGGATAAATGTGTGAAGGTCAGAGAGGTCACATCAAGACATGAAAGATACTCCATGTGTGTTTATAGTGGTACCTCACACATCATGATAAACTGTGCATAGAGATGAGTTAAGATGGTTTATTGTTGGTTACGTGGAAAAAGTAAAACACATTAAAAGCTGAGTGAGTGTAAATAATTATGAACTTGATTTCTGCTGAGTTTTTAAAGTCAGGTCAATGATCCTTTATGTTTAATGCTTAACCATGTAGGCAAAAATAAATAGAAAAGCCCGTTTTATGTTAATAATAGGCTAAACCAGTCTTACCTAAAAAGCCCAGTGCTGCCGTGCAAACATTTTCAAATCGACTGAGAGTGAGAAATCATCTCCTCACATCACTTGAAATGGGGGACACACTCCCTTCGCCAACCTGTGTGTGCAGAGATGAAACCGAGCCCGCGGAAGGCGCCGCCTCCCGGGGAGCCTCCCACCAATGGAGTCGGTGCTGAGGCGGGACGACGACTGTCCGATGTGTTGGCAACAGGTTGCACTGGTAGCAGGGGGAGAGAAATTTCCCGGTGTCCTCAGTTCATTGAGTAACATCTTCCTCATCCCACCGACGCTGAGCCGAGCCGCCGCTGCTGGAAACACTGACCGAGGAGGAGGGAGGATTTCGGGATCCGGATCATCCTTACAGGTGCAGTGGAACAAAGTGCTGGTGTGAGTGTTTACACAGCTGCTGTGTATTTACTGTCGGCTACATTTACTTTTTGTGCGCTCAGTGTCTGAGCAGCACTGTAAGCCCTGTTTTGCTGAGCGGGCATTTGATAACACTTGGATCAGCAGAGATGGACACCTGTGGCTTTTGAAACTGGCTTTGCCCGTGCTCATTATTTCCTGAATCTGGATGGGAAAAAGCTTTTTGTCATTCGCTCGCACGTTTCAGCTGTTTGCCCGCCGCTCTCTCTGTGTACGCCTCCCCGCTGCTGGCTATAATTGGATCTGACGCTGCGTAAAGAGGATATGAGAGGTTATTACAGCGGGCGAGGGCTTCAAATAGGATGCGACGGTGTTTAGTTGGGGGGCAGGTGCGTCGGTTGTTTACCTTGTTGCTCGGCTCGTGGTCCCACTGGCTTGAGTAAACAACACGGTGTTGGTTTCGACGCGCGCGCACCGATACTGACTGACCGGATAGGTGGGTGTGACGCAATTAATCCAGGCGCATACAGGTGCTGAAGGGGACTCTGTGCAACAAGACAACAGCTTATTTATTAAATTTATGAGTCTAGCAGTGTTGATATAAATCGTACGCCTGTCAGGGAATGACAGTATACGCTTTGTCTCGGCTTCATGTCCGTGGCTATAATGAAAAGTGAGATAAGCCTCATATCCTTGTCAACATTACAGTTTACAACTCACAGCTCAGCAGCTGCTGGAAGCTGATCCTTTTTTTTGTTGTATTATCCAAATGAAATTGCTCCAGAAATAGTCCTGGCCTAAAATGTGTGCTCCAGGGCAAAACAAGCTGTCTCTGAGGTGTTTAGGTAAACATGTGTCTTTAATGAGGGACTCCTGTTACCTTGTTGCTATTTTACACATGAGACCCTGCACCTGAACCTCCAAAACAAAGCCCAAAACAATAGAATAATCACATTTGTTTGCATAGGCTGTTTACTTTACTCACTCAAAATACAAATTCTAAGTAGTGATATTACATGTTTCTTTGGATCAAATAAGGCTCAGTGTTTTGGTTTATTAGCCTCTATTGGAATCATATATTCAATAGTGTGACTGGTCCACAAATTTCTGTTGTTTGAATTATTTATTCCAAGCACAAGATGCTTAAATTCAACACCATTAAGGTTATTTTTTGCTCAGAGTTCAATATGGTGTAATGCAAAATATACAAACACAGTTAATTGCACTGAACATCAGTTTAATTGTATTATATGCTTGTATATATATTCAGACGTATTAATTAAAGATGCGTCTAATGATTATTTTTAATTATCAATAGATGTCAGAAAATGGTGAAAAATGCTCATTGCAGTTCCTTAGAGCTCATGCTGATTTCCTGTTTTGTCCAAAATCCTAAAGATATTGAATTGACTTGGATATAAAACAGAGAGAAGCAGGAATTTTTAGGGGCTGTGACCAGCTAAAGTTTAAGTTTTGCTAGAAATGTATAA
>JAPXVT010000009.1:10465244-10475392 GCA_029823135.1 Acanthurus reversus
CAAAATAAAGTAGCACTAGATAGAATAGAATGGAATACACATACTGAGAGAGTAGCATGAGATCGAATTTAATAAAATGCACATCCCTGGGGAATAACATTGCATAAGTTGAAATAAAATAGACTCATTCAGACCTACAGAGAGGAATAGATTATACATGCCTCTTCATTAAAGTAACAAAAAATAGTTAATTCTGTGTGCCACAGAATTGTGGGCCACTTACTTAAAAAAAAAAATAACCCATTTGTTTTTTCCAAATTCCTGCCTGAGTGTATAATTGTTTACCAAACTATGTTCTGTAAATACTCGGTTTCAAAGGGAAGTTGTCAACGATGCGCGCCAAGCAACAGCCCTTACATAACTTGTTTCTGTTGCTAAGGCAACAAAGCTGAGTTGAAAGTGACTCAGCAGTCACAGATGTTTTGACTGCCCGTATTTTTGGCCACAGCTGGACTGCCCTGGTTTCTTTTTCTCCAGTGTGGTCGAGCATTTGGTTGTAATCAGCAGACTCCCGCCTGCAGGATGCAATGGAAAAGTGTCCTCAGTGTCGGTTGCTAGGCTTTACTGTCCGACTGTGTGGCATCCGCACAGAAACATCAGTATGGGGAGGTTTTATGGGGAAGGACTCCCCTTTCTTTCCCTGCTCCACCCTCTTTCTCTCCAATGACTTTCATTCTGAGCCCCTCTCCTTTCTCTTCATTGGTTGTGTTTCTCATAATCCAGCCCGCTCCATTAAGTCATCTAGTTCCTCTTATGCTCTCATTTTCATTTCAGGACCGTTGCAGGCGGCTTAGAGTCACGCTACAAGATCAGGATCAGTCGGGCTGCACCTCTGAGCGTCACAGCAGCAAGGTATGAAAGTAAAGAGGAAAACTATATTTGTGTTGTTTACTGAACGAACGAAAAAGTACAGGGTGGGACGTTAACTTTTTTCTCACTGAATGCAGGAGAGCAGCATAGCAGTAGTGCTGCCACAGAAACCAGAAGAGCAGGAAGAAACAGTTGAACTCATAACTCCCACAGAAGAAAAAGTCGAAGTCATTAAGGTATGAGAGCTGGTCTTAAGCTTTAATGGAACTGTGTTTGTATAGCTGTGTGAAGCCAGTCCACCCTTAATGCTTATTTTAAGCACTTGTAAGCTCACCTGTGTTATGTAACACACCAGGTTTTTCTTGAGGCACGTCCACAGACAGGAGAGAGCGTCAGGATGCTGACAGACGAGGTGTCGCAGATTCAGGAGGTCAGTGTGTGACAGGTGGAGCTGAGCAACACTTCAGCCAAATTTAGACAATGAGTCAACATTCTACGGCTAGTGGAGGACATGAGAGTGTGTGTGTGTGTGTGTGTGTTTGGTTTTGGGTTGTGTGAAGCGGCTGGGTTGAATGAGGTGAAGAGTATTGCAGTGCTTCTGCTCAGCACATCATGTGTAATGTATCATGTGTTTTTGTTTACAGGTGAGGTACTGCCTGAAGACCCTGAGGGAGCAGATGGCGGCCAGGCAGAACAGTAACAACAACAAGGTAAACACCTTCAACATCAAAGTTAAACACGTTTTTCTGAACGCTGTGCCGAAGTGGTTAAACAATAAACAGTTAGATCAAACAACAGAAAATAGACTGAAAGCAATTATGATTCTCAATTTATTATTTGCATAGCAAAAATGTTAAACATTTGCTTGTTCTTGCTGCTCCAATGTGAGGATTAGATACTTTTCTCTTGTTTTAAATCACTGTGAACTCTAAATCTTCTGATTTTTGACTTTTGTTTGGACAAAACAAATATTTGAAGAAGTTGCCTTGGAGAAATGGGATTAAAATGTTTTTGAAATTCAAAAGACTAAACCATTTCTTCATGAATATAAGCTAATACTTGTTAGATTTATTCCTGTGAAAATAATGCTTGTAAGTTTATTTTACAGTAGCCGAGAGAGCTAAACACAAAACAACTTCAGAAAAATATACTCAAAACAGATGAAGAGACCATCGATGAAAACCAGCCTCTCAGCTAACTCTAAATCCGCTGATATATATTAGATATCAAAATTTTCTTACGCCCCATTATTGGTATCGGCCCCAAAAATCCCATATAGTCACGCAACCATTTCAGACCTTCAAAGTAATTTAAAATATTTAGCAGGAAGATAGTGTAACAAAGCCTGCACCAGGAAAATGTTGGGGCATGTTAGAGTCTCAGATAGTAAAGGACAAAATTAACTGCTGACATGCTGCAGTGTCTTTCACTTACATTTAAAAAGAGCTGTCATAATAATAAAGATTTGTACATTTTACAAGTAAAAGCTCAAATAAAGCACTAATTTCACTAACCGGTCGGTTCTCTCTTCCTCAGTATCCAGTCAATGGCTTCAGAGTCAACGTGCCCAGCAGCCAACCAGTTGTTACCAACGGCAACACCGTCGTCATTGACTCAGACACTCACGTAAGCTAATCACAGCTCAGCCTCCTCTAACATCTTCACTAGAGTGTTCGCTGTGTGATCTGATTATTCATGAGTTTAACATGAATGAACCATGGAGGACGGCAGAAGCCACGTTTCGGCTCAAACTAGCTCGAATGCATTCAAATTTTTATTTAAATGACAGGCGTAACATTTATTATGGAAAGAAAATGTCTGGCCCTCCAGCTGTTTCTTGTTCACAGCATCCAACCGCCTGCTGCTGCACAGAAAATGGTGCCAGGCTCATTTGAAGCAGATGACAAAGCTTACCACACACAGTGCAAAGGCTCAATTACATTCTGACTAATAATGCGCACACACACACACACACACACACACACACACACACACACAGTATTGTATTTCCCATGCATTATTCTAGCCTCAGCATCTCCAGTAACACAACACCATTATCTACCAGGAAAGTAGTGTGAGAGCAGGGAGGTGCTGTGGCTATCTATACTCACTGACTTGTATGTGTGGTATGTAGGTGAGTGTAGGTCAATTTACTCTACACTCCATACTAAGTAGTGTCAGGTTGCACAGCAACACACAGAGCAGTGTTTGTCTCACCTAAAGAAACAGCCCTGAGATAAAAGACAATCTGAATCTGGACAATCTTAACAGACTTCCAGCTTAATGCTTTTGTCACCTGAGGCAAACAACCTTTTAAACATGCATCATTAGTCCATCAGCGGCCTCCCTTATCTGTTTGTTAGCTCCTGTCTTGCTCCTCAGGTTCAAGTAGCTTGCAGGATTACACCTAATTGAGCATGTCACTTCTCCGCCTGCACTCCTCAGCTCGCGGATAATCAGGAGGAGAGCGCGAGGCTGAGGGAGGCGACCAAGCGTCTGTACGCGCAGATGAAGGAGATGGAGACGAGGCATCAGCAGGAGAGGGAGAGACTGCAGGTCTGTCTCACGAGACAAGTAACATGACACCATTTCCTGTTTGCGGCTGTGACTCACTCCTCTGCTGCTCTCTTGTTCCTTTAATCCTCATTATCTGTGTGTTTCATCCCTCATCCACTGATCTTCCACAGTTTGGGTCTTTATCTTCACTGCGTTCATCTGGCAGGTCATGTAGGGACATTGCACACAGACTTCCTCTCTTTCCTTTTTGCATTGCATTCTGGGAGTATAGTGTCTATCGCAGCACACTTCTATATGCATACTGACAGCTTAAAATATACTTTATTTAGGCACTTTACTGTCTGCACACATGATAGTAAAATTCTAAAAATCAGCATCTAGTGAGGACTTGGGACACAGCTCATGTACTAATAAGGAAATTAAAGGTGAACAGTAAGTTGTTCCGTCCTAACATGCATCAAGTGACTAATCAGAGACGAAGGAACATGTCAGTAAAGAACTAATCAGGCAACATAAAAGAAAACATCTCCGTCTTTTGCCTACTGGAAGGAAGAGAACTTGAAATCCCCAACTTAAGGGATCATTTCAGTTTATTAAGTTGGGGTCTATAAATGGTTATAAAGATGTTGTACTTATAGAGTGAAGTGCTGAAATCTGGGAACATCTCCAAGTGGCTATAAAAAGGCATCTGAAAACAGGAGCAGTCGGACAGTCAGAGAGAGGTTTTAAACAAACGTCCAGGTTAGCCAGACTTCCTCACAAGGGGAAACAAAAGTGCCTGGAAGTATTATCAGTCAAACAATCTGTTTGAAAACCTAACTACATTTTACAGACTTGCCTGCTTTTGCTTTTACAGCTGTGCTTGCTGTTGTGCAAATAGGGATTAAACTGACATCTCAGAGGCACTCACTTTCAGTTTAACCCCCTAATAAAGTGTCTTTTCGTCTTAAAACGTCACTTAGCCCATTAGATTTTGTTAGAGGTTATTTTCTGTTCTGACATCTTAGCAGCTACCAAAGTGTGTTAAATGTTGTCATGAGCAACAGATAAAATGACTAAAATTTTTCAAATTAGAGCCCAAATATAAACATCCGTTAGCATGTTTTGATTTACATTGCCTCCTCCCGGTAGAGAGAGGCCATGTTGAAATTATGCTTGACTGACATGTCTGCCCATCCTCTGTTTATTCTGTATACCTGTCAGGGCGGGACAACGCCTGCAGCGCTCTCATCACTGATTTAAAAGATCTGTTGGGTGTGCAGATCCTTTTATGTGCACCCATCGCTACTTCCTCTGTTCTTACTCTGCGGCTTCCCTCACAGGCCGAGTCAAATGAGTACGGCGTTCGTCTGGCCGAACAATCCGAGCTGCTCCAGAAGGCGGAGGAGCTGTCGACGGAGAGGGGTCAGCAGGTGGAGGAGCTGCAGAGGCTGCTGGGAAGCATGCAGATCGAGTGCGGCGTCCTCAAAGACAAGATGGCGGAGCGGGAGGCAGAGCTGCTGCAGCTTAAAGCAGACAGAAAGGATGGAGGGGGGAAAGAGGAGAGGTGAGATGGGAAACAAAGTGATGAGTCCAAGTGCAATCATTGGTCCAAATAAAAAGAAGTTGGTTTTTTCAATAAACTGTACCTTATTATGTTATATGGAAGCCCTGCAAATAGAAGTTAATGGATGCATCCATTCATTAAAAGCTTGCTTAGGATGTAAAATACAGATCATGCAAGCAGTAAGACCCCCTCTAATCAACATTACAAACTAACCTGTATAATGCGTGGCATTATGTGTAAACTTGCTTTAAGTTTGACAGATTTTTCTCATATGTGTGTCTGTAGGTGTGAGGAGCTGGAGAAGGAGGTTGCCATCCTGAAGGAGAAGATTCATCACCTTGACGACATGTTAAAGAGTCAGCAGAGGAAAGTCCGCCACATGATCGAACAGGTACGTATGCACACAAGTATGCTTAATAGAAGTATAAGGTGCACGCAGACACGCACACACAAAGCAAGTGAACTCTCTGGTGCTCACAAATGCACAGGAAGCTGTTAATAAGGAAATTAGATTTACAGGAGGCAGACATATGAAGCGTAATCGATTTGAGCGAGTGCAGCCGAGCGGAAATGTGCGGTGAAACGAAACTCGTTCGTCATGAATAAGTGATGCCGCATCTGCTCCTGTTTGAAAAGTGAGCTGCAGTTCTCCTGAGCATCACAGTATTTGTTTGTGTTTGTTTGTTTTGTAAACAATACAGCTGCAGAACTCCAGGACGGTCATCCAGGAGAGAGATCGAGTCATCAGGGACCTGGAGGAGAAGGTGGCTTTCCTGGAAGCTGAGGTCAGCAGCCTAATATGACAGCCTGATTACTGCGGCTGAACTTTTCCACTTAGATTTTAACGTAGTTGATTATTTCTGTGTTTACTTGTCCTCTCTGTCATCAAAGGACCATACCAGTGTCACTATGTGTCACTGTCCTTTGTTGACATCGACCACATCGGGTACATAAACCCCACTCATTTTTCCCAAAATAGCTTTATCTATGAGATCTTGTGTTTGTTTACATTTTACTTATATTCAGTAGATGTTACAGAAAGTACCTGAACATGTGTGACATCAGTTAAAAAGAACGTCTGTGTCAGAAAGGAAGGCAGCACTTCAGGAACTATTTTTACAGGCGTAATAACTTTCATATCCGCTTTTTGCTCAGTCATTTTTGACCAAATAAATGCAGATGTTCTCTTTAGAATGGCGCATTACCTATACACAGCAACTTTTATGTGTCCTGTAGTGTTTCTATACCCTGTTCCAACATGAATGGCAGTGAATGGGGTTTAAAAATGCAGTCTGAGATCCACTCAAGTATACACATGGTTGAGTTGTAACGATAACATTTGTAGAGGATAGAGGAGTCAAAAATGTAGCAGTAATGACATAAATATCAGTATTTACTTTGCAGTGGTCAGCTGTATGACCTAAATAAAGTCTACAGTGTATTTACAATCCGTGAACCATATTTGGTTTGACTAGCGTTCTCTCCTTTTCCTCCTCGTGGCATCAGCAGATCTGTTCACTGCTGATAATCTTATCAGATTCAGATTTCGCTCACCATCCGGCCCTTACAAGCCCTCATCTCTTTGATTGATTCTGATCCCTGTGATATAATTAAAGCTAATCTGAGCAATTAACCGTCTCCTCCTCAGGGCTGAAGATCCGTGAGGTGATGATCAACGTGTCCCGTCAGCAGGTGGAGGACTTTCATGGCCCGGAGGATTACTGGTGCCTGTGTGTTGCCTGGAGCCACCTGGGAACCTCTAAGAGCCGTAAGGCAACTGTCCGCATCGCCTGTAAGCCACCGCATTTCTTTTAAAACCAGACTGACCTTATTGTCCTCGAAAAGGTTATTCTTCTTCAAACCGCCTGCTTGATTTTGTAGAAGGCATCTTTTATTTCATGTTCACGTATGTAGCGGAGAAGGTCACACATGAAACAAATTGCTTTTCTTCATGTTATTGGAGTTGTTCTTTAATGCATGCTGTTTATTCTCTCCTCCAGACCTGAGGAAGAACTTTGAGCAGGACCCCCAAGGCACTGAGGTTCCTCTGAATGGCATGATTGTGTTGCACTGTCGTCCCCCAGAGGGAGTGCCTGTGGCTGAGGTGAGGGCTTCTTGCACTTCAAACAAGTAACATTTTCTCCTGTGTTGCCTGGAGAGGAGCTGTCGTCTGTCTGCTTCACTCGCTGCCTCACTCTGTTTTCATGATACGACGTTTTGTTGCTCTGCAGCCACAGACGCATCTGCAATTTTCTCTTTTAGTTTATTATAATCCGGAGCTGCAGCTGATGGGCTGAAGATGCCATTTGTGCCTCATTTTGTGCACGTTAGTCATTCATGCTGGCAGGAGTATCTATCCATGTGCATTGTTATGTTCTCAGTTTGCTGTGTTCTCTGGTAAAAGGATACGTGGCTATGATTTATTCAGATGTCATGTATTCATTTCACTCTCGTTATCATTTCCTCTTTGCAGTCTGAGTGTTTATGTGTGTGTCTGAAAGCGAGAGACTGTCATTGCCATTTTAATTTTTTACTATGAATATGAAATGAGGCTCTTGTGGACAGGCCTGTTGAGTGCTGTGTGTGTTGTGCTGCTCGCCTTCATGTGAAGGCTCAGTAGGCAGATATGTCAATATCAAAGCCTGTGTGCCGAAGCATCTGAAGCTTTGCATTTACTTAAAGACACACTCTGTGATCCATACATAAACAAAGTGAAAAACCCCGGCAGCCAATTTCAAAGCACAGGACTGGAACCCTGCTATTACTCCCAAAACAGCTGACAGGGTTTTTACATCCACTGATGAATGAGTTATCAATATTTTATGATGCTAATACAATAGAAAAGGCTTCCAGTGGTGATGGTCACAGTGATCCACAGCTTGTTCGGGTCAAAAAGCCTCAGACTGAATCGTTCCTGCAGAAATGCTGTTTAAACAAATAATAGAGGAAAAGGAGCAAGTTTCCAATAATAATTTGTTTTCAAATTGTTTTTGTTTTGACTGTTAGATTGTTTTAGATTAGTTTTACTTTTCAAAAGTGCAAATGCAACTTTTTTAGCGTTTAAAAAAAATCAATCCACTGTAGAAACATGTGATTGGCTTTTTATTTTATGTTCATGTTGTTCATATTAAACCGAAAGCTCAAAGTCAGCACTTTGTGTGTCATAATGTACCTGAACTGTGTTTAGCCCAAAGTCAAATCCATCTCAAACTGG
The DNA here is from genome assembly GCA_029823135.1 of Acanthurus reversus. NCBI lineage: Eukaryota > Metazoa > Chordata > Actinopteri > Acanthuriformes > Acanthuridae > Acanthurus > Acanthurus reversus. The sequence goes on from JAPXVT010000009.1 coordinate 10,473,332, forward strand.
GTTTATTATTACTGTTCTGTCTCTTTTTTGAGCAAATGAACTGCACTCACACACACAAGTGTAAAAATTTATCACATTTTCAGACTTAATTGCATTTTTTGGAGAAATTATTACATTATCGGATACTTCGGGGCATTAAGACTTCTTTTAAAAAATATGACCACAGACTCTTTCCACAGCTCACATAATGCACATAAAAATGTGTTTTTGTGTGCATTTTCTCTGTGTGTGTGTGTGTGTGTGTGTTGTGTGATGAATGATTCAGCTCACACAAATGGAGCAATGGTGTACCAGAAGTATCCCCCATGCAATATGGTCATCAACTAGGCAAGTCCTCATGCATTCATTAATGTGACTCAGGCTAACAAAGAGAATGGTAATAGTAAATATAATCCAGCTTCTCGCACGGCGGGAAAAAACTCGGCGTCAGAGTTTGGGGATGTGGCTGTACTTTTCTCTCTTCGTGACTTTAGGCATTGCTGAGAGGTTAAAGCCTCTTTTTTTTTTTGCAACCAGCACTGTGAAATTGGGCTCAGAGAGAAGCTGTAGCTCAGCTACAGTTTGAGTTAAAGGAATTGAGGTCACGATGCAGTGTGATCTGTTGAACTCTATTTATATGCCGAGGCGTATTTATTTTGGTCATGACGTTTATTTAAGACTTTCATACGTCTGTGATTTTCAACTGATCCTGATGGAAATTAATACTTTTGTTGTCGCAGAAATGCAAACACTTAATTTTTGTGGGGGGTGTTTTTTTTTTTTTTTTTGACAATAAACGCTCAGTTGACAGGATGCAAATGAAATGAGTTCCAAGTCTGCATGCTGTTTTAAAACATAAACGCCGCACAGCCGACTTTACAGCTCGAAATCCCCTTATGTCGCTGCTCTCTTCATGTTCTCAGAGGCAACACTAACAGTGAGGGAGGAAAGAACTTTATCCGAGTCTCACTGTAACTAAGCCACCCGGGAGTTTACTGGGCTGCTGTGTGGGATGTTAATGAAAGTCATAGAATGCCATATTATCTGTCCCAGCAGTGATAGAGGCAATAATCTGTGCACACTGTTAAGCATGACCACAGAGAATGTATCATGGTGAAACAGCTTAAATCCACTTGAGTTTATTGGTGACACGAGTCGAGATGGCCAAATCTTTTCACTTGGCTTCACTTTTTATGGACAGCGAGCTGTTTAGAATACAGATTATATTCACTGTAATGTTGGAGTTATTACATTATTGGCTCTGATTAGAGCCTCATAATCACATAATCATTTTTTCTTAAGGCCTTACTGAAATTAAATTTCCTCTTTGCTAATGTGAGCTCATTTTTCTTTTGACTTGTGTACAAAAAGAAGATATTTAAATTTTTATTAATTCATCTGCAGTGACAGCGCCCCCTGCATTAGTGACGTGACTGACGATGTCTGTGCTGGTAATTTAATTGGTGTAATAGGCGATTATAATATATAAACAATCAGAACCATCAGGCAGCCATCTGTGACATAATTGAACATTTTATCTACGACGTTTTGTCGCCTCACACTAATGCAACGCTGCATATCTCAAGTTCACTTGACGCCATGTGATATTATTTTGCAGAGTATCGACTAATGAATGCAGCAGCTGAAAGCCCAACAAATCAGTTTAAGGGCTTCTTAAAACTTCCAAACCTTAGAAAAACACATTTAAAGTAGGTGTTGTAAATATCAGCTGAAGCATGGAACAGCATGGCCTATTTTCAGGCCTCAGATTTAATGAATAACTGATTTGTCACAAGCAGAAAAGTCATTATTTTATCCAGCATGTAGGAAGGGGTTCATGTTAAAGTGTGACTTAAGGAGAAAACTGTCAAACATCCATTGCACGGCTGACTTCAAGTGACATCCAAGCAAATAACTTGTCTTGCCAGCTCCAAACAAGTGAAGTGAAAGCTGTGGCTCGGCTTTGTGAGGTTAAAGTTTAGTGAAAAAGTCTCCAGTAACTTTGGAAAAAAACTGTTTTGCAATCATTAGCTCCACATTAACCACCCAAGTATTCCTAACCAAGTGTAATTAATCATCACG
>JAPXVT010000009.1:10494516-10506495 GCA_029823135.1 Acanthurus reversus
GCGTTTTTTTCATTTTTACCTGAGCTGCAGCCAATCTTTATTTTTCTTGTGACAATAGTTGTCAAACTCAGAAACTGAAGTAGACTCTTGATGTCTCCCCAGGAGTATCCGGACGGCGAGGAGGCAGATTTTCGGCGCAGGGCATGGGGTAAGGGAACACCTGCGTCGCCCAAAACCAGAGGGCCTTTTGTTCCAGTTTTACCTGTTGCCATGGTCACCAGAAAGCAGGACCCCGGCCTATTGTTTAGCCTTAATCCAAAGGAGGGAGGACATACATCAGCCAATAGGCTATAATACCACGGGCAGAATATCTCTTTTCAGACTACACAGTGTCTAAAGTTTTTGTTTAGGGTAAAATTTTGTTAAGTAACAGACTGATTAATCTTAACGGCCCCTGCTCTCTGGTCCAAAGCTTTTGCGTGTTCTGTGTCAGTTTGTGTCTGTGTGTGCAGTTAATGTCAGTTAATGAGTTTGCGTGTTATGCTGGCAGCTATACTAGTAGACATCATAACAGAGGAAGAGCTTCCCTCAGCTGTGATGACATTCTTGAGTTATTTTCCTCATTGTCATTTAATGGGGGACATCATGACCCATTTCCTGCCTTTGACATTTAGCAGTCAGGCGTGACCTCACGCTGCATCTTAAAATCTTTTTTTGGGTCTGTCGAAGTAGCACATACGATATGATGCGGCTTCCTCACGAGAGAGAGCCTGAATGTGATCTTCGCTTTTACTACAAAGTATCGCATGTGCACTGTAAAGCTGTTCTAACAGTGTTATAAAAATACATCCAAAGTAAAAGTGTTATGGTGTAATTCAGATGTTTGCTCAAGTAGTGGTGCTCGAAATAAGTATAAGGTTTCAAAACCTCATATGTCTCTATGGTCTGTGGTTCCCTGATGCTGTGAAAATGTCCTGCAATTATAAAGTTTATTTATAGAGCGTGGACGCAGATATCGCGTATCTCAAGAAACGCAACAAAATGCTTTGTTATAATACAGGCTTGTTTTTGGTGAGGCAAATGCTGGGGCTTCCTACCTGCAATTGCTGCAGTGCTGGCTGAAATGTTTTTCGTATTACCTAACCCCCCCACCCCCCAACCTAACGCCGCACTGTTCTGTGATTGCTTTTGCTTCTTGCTGTTGGCAAATATAGTTTACCAGCTTGGCTTCAGTGTAAGTTAAACACAGGGATGTAAATGAAACACACGTGGCTTTAAAGAAAGTTGTCCCAAAGCAGAGAAGGTCTTTGATCTGTGTATTACAGGGGATGAAATGACTGTGGGCTGGTTTACATCTGTGTGTGTATCATTGGTACCTCGTGTTAGTACGCGAGATGATATTAAGGCTGCTTATACCATTCACCTCTCATTCACGTGAGCACTGAATCAAAGCAAATAAGCACTGTGAGCTCACTACAGAAACAAGTACCACACTTCATTAGTGATAGTGAAGCTGATCAAAGAGATTTGTTCTTAAGTTAGAGTAAACCTACAATGATTAGGAGGAATATTGATGAAATGAAATCAATATTATCCACAAATGTCAGTTTGGAGCCAAATGCATTCAGAAGTATTTGCAGAAAACCTCAAGGTGCCAAGAATCTCAGACACAAATTTACTCATGTTTTCATTCTTGGGCCAGTTTAAGGAAAAAGACGGTATTCAGTGATTAGTCTGATGCGTAATGCTGGCTGCATAATATAAAGGTTATTACCACTTCACTAAAACCACATTTACACTTTTAGCTAAGTTTGTTTTTTGGTATTCGGAATGGATTTAAATGGTTATTAGATTTGAAAATAATTATGGCTCCAAACATCTTCGGCTTATTTTTTTTTAATATCTAATGTTATATTGGTGATTCTCAGTATGGAGATGTGTAAAGCTAACCCCCAGTTTGAAAACAGTGTTTAAGGAAGTCTTCTGTGTTTGATACTGTGCCATAACAGTTACTGAAATCGCACAAAAACTGTTTTTCCTCCTATATTAGATTCGATGCTTCCTGTTTTTTTTTCCATCTTGTAGAAAATGGGCGTCAGCTTTTCTTGTTTTTCTATAGTACTAGCGAAGAATTGCTGAGTCAAATATTGGTTTTAAAAATTGCATTGAATTGATCTTGAATTGTTGTCCTTCAGATAGTGACACATACAGTAATATGGATATTGCATCCAGAGTGGTGTTAGCCATAACCAGTCATGTCCAATAACTACTTCTGCAGTGTCTACGACAGTGTGCAAGAAATGACAGAGAAACACAATATTATTGACCATTTTATGACACTGATGTAATGAAAATATCTTGGTACAAGCACACACTTATAAAAAGCAATGAACGTTTAACTCTGGAGGAAACATTGGAATTACAAATCTAAACGGGGTTTAGCTGATGATTCTGTTATTAGAGAAAAGGATCATTTTTAAATAACTCCTCATACTTCAATTGAGAAACATGTTTAAAAGATTATTGTGTTATTTTTACAGGGACCTGTACTAAACAGATGTTTTCTTAAGTCTGTAGAATATGACGTGTAGGTCTGGACAACATTGCAGCAGCAAAATATGTTAATAATTAAAATGGTATTTTGACACACACATTTCTTCTTGAACAAATATTTTGCCTCCTGCGGTTTAAAAAAATGCAGTAGTCCATATTGCAATGATATAAAGTTCACACTATTCGGCTTTAACCCAGAATTTTCCCACACCAGAGTGTGTTTTTGAAATTAAGTTCATTTCAACTATTCTTCCAAACTGTCCTGGCTACAGTAAAGCGCTCGCCAAGGAAACACCAATTAATCTCGAGTATCACGTTATTTTCACTTTACCCGGATCACCGTCTGTGTGGGTGAGCGGTTGTGTGTCTGTGTGTGTGGAGCTGCCTGAGCCCCGCCCACAGTAAAAGAGAGCGGTCACATTGAGGTCATGCCAAGTTACTGTATGTTAAGTCAATAATGTTATCTTTACAACCCAGCTGTAACTGCGGCGTGTTTTTGCCTCCACCATCGCCGTTGTTGCCTGGTGTCAAAGACGTGCATTCGCACTTGTACCAAAGCTTGGTAGCTCCTTTAATGAATGAATCAGAGTTTGTTTTATCCATAAAGGCCTCTCAAAGCTAACATATGCACAGACGCCCTGAAAAAGGTTGATACTGTATGACATAGCTTAAAAAACTAGTAAAATTGTAAGTGTGTTCAGGTGGAAATTGAGATGTTTGTCTTAACCGAGCCAAGTAAACCTGAAGCTGGTTGGGCTTTATCACCAAATGTGTTATTTTAAACTTTATTAAGAAGTTCAGTGAGATCAAATAAGACTAGTTAATTTAAGTAGTAGATATCTTTTAATGGAAGAGATTATGAGTGCTGACTGACTTGTTCACAGCAGCATCCTGTGTAAGAGCTTGAAGATGATGCTGCTGTGTGAAATTCCTGACATTGTTTGGGCTTAAGCTGCATCAATGAAAAGGTTACTGCATTTATTTCTGCACAGCTGCTTTAATCTGGCAACAGTTCTTCTGTGTGTTTGTGGCTGCATTTGTGTACTTGTGATGACTTGGGTCTTTGGACTGTGTGTTTACCCTCTAGGAGTGAAAGAACACAAGCTTGACTTGCACAGGAAAGTGACTGACAGGCGTAGAGTGTTTGTAACAGTACCGGCACAGGCAGATCGAAGGCATTTTGCTTCCACTCTTGCTCTGGATTGTGGTCTGAAAAACAAAAGCTTTATCCTCTACTTTGTCGTGCTTCTTGTAATTGCCATTATTTTTCCTCTAAAGCCAGATTGATAAGGGGCCCAGATTTGATATTGCAGGAGGTGAGAGGTGAGTGCATCGCCTCTCGTGTGTCTGTTATTCTTGCTTTCTGTGGGGAGACTTTCCAAAATGATTTAATGCAAGATATTATCAAAATAGAAACTAGTACTCCTCATTCTATTAATAGGATATAAAAAAAAGAAATGCTCTTCCTGGAATTTGGTATTAAATCTGTTTACGCAGGCCATAAATGCCCTCAGATTTATGCAGGAAGGATCTTCGACATATAACCAAAGCTGCTTGGCTTGACTCAAAAGGAGAGTGTTGTATTTCATCATGTTGCTAGGTTGCACCAGCTGTAAATTTCAACACACACACCAATATCTCATATAAATGAAAGACATGCAGTAACAGGAGAGTTGTTGAGGAACAGCGAACCAAGGTTCAATACTTAAACCTACATTATTTGCATGTCTTAACTGCACAAAGTCTCAAAGACAGTAATGGTTTAATTTGAGTTTCTTATCATTTCCTCTTTCTGTCTCCCTGCTCCAACCTCAGTCTCTCTTTTTCTCAAGTGTTTCTATTGGCCAGAAAAGCTGTATGATGATAACGGCATTTCTGGACGTTTATTCAGACAGTACTGATAGCGCAGTATGCAGGCATCCCTTGTGGTTCGATGCTGTTAAGAATTTAACTGAAGTCTGCCTGACATTTTCAAAACCGTAACCTGAAGTTAAAACATGGAACCCAGATGTATGTGTGCGGGCAATCAGCTGTTTTTGGTGGTGCCGAAGCCCTGCAGCTGTTGGTCAGTACGTACACCCAGTTCTCAACCCAACCCTCTTTATGGCTTTCTTTTCCAGAACATTCAACCCTGCTGACTATGCCGAGCCAGCCCAGACAGAGGAAAACTACAGCGGGGGCAGCACCTGGAACAACACAGGAAGTGTGGAGCTGGAGGAGGGAGCTAGTAAGTTATGTTTTGTAAGGTTGTCCACCAAGAGGAGAAGTGAGTCTTATCAATAAAGAATCTGTTTACCATCCAAGCAGCAGTTTAAAAGGTCATGTTCAGCATCACTAGAAAGCTCCTGTGGAAAAGATGAGAAGAATGCCCCTTTTTTTTTTTTTTTTTTTAGCACTCATAACAAGAAGCTTCTGTGTGTTGGCCTTTTTGTATGAGGGTTGCATGTTTTCCCTGTGTTCGCATGGGTTTTCTTTGGGGTGCTCTGGTTTTAAAAAACATATAAATTAGGCTATCTCCAGTTAGTACCCCTGACCAAGATACTGGCTAAGATCTGGAGTCATTCCTTAGGTGTTGCGCTGTGGCTGTCCACTGCTCCTCAGGTTAAATGTTGTATAAGTGACCAATAAAGTACTTTTGCATAGATGCTTGGTCATCAAGCATGAATTTTCACTAATACCCATAACCCAGATATTTTGTCTTAAATCTTAACACCTGATAGTTGTGTGTCTAGGTGACTTAAGGATGATCTCTCTTAATTACAGTCAGCTTTGATCTCACGTCTGTCTTTGTCTTCAGGGTTGGAATACTCTGCAGGCGAGGGAACAAATTACCCACCGAAGTTTGACTCTGCTCCTGGTAAACCTGTCTTCACTTCTCTTGTTTCGTTCATTTCGGTTTTGATTGAAGCTCTCTTTGCCCGTCACAATGTATTGAACTGTTTTTGTGTGTTTTCTTCACTCCTAGGTGCCTGGAGGACTGCCACAGAGGAGTGGGGCACTGAGGACTGGAATGAGGATGTGAGTGTCTCAGAGCTTAACCTCAGGATACGGCTGTAGCTCTTAATAGAACCTTAAGTGAACACTTGTAAAGACAAATCAGAAGTCAAAGCAGATTTAAGTGCAGTTTCACTGACTGCTGGATCTCCTGGACGTTGACTTTTGTTCTTCCAGCGCTAATTCTCTTATAACCTGTGCACTCTCCCCCTCTGCAGCTTTCAGAGACAAAGATATTCACAGCTTCCAGCGTGGCTTCAATGCCTCTGCCTCAAGAGAATGTAACCATCACCAAAGGACAGAGGTCAGTTATGCACTTTATTAGCCCGGTTAATGCTTTCTGGCAAATTGCTTTTCCCAGAACTGGTTGAGAGGGAACATTACATTTGCTTGGTTTACCCATTCACTGGTTAAACTGAGGCTACGACTTTGTCAGTACAGTCACATTAAAGGGATTTATCATCAGTGTCAGCCTAGCATTTAAACAGTAATCAAAATCAGGGACCAGTCCCTCTCTAGCTGCCTGTTTTTACAGAAAACACGTAAATATGTGGATTAAAAAAGGCAGGCTGCATTTCTTTTAATGAGAACTTTAATTACTTAAGCTCCTTTGTTATAAAGATTTGTTGTGTTTCTTTTATTGCGCTGCAGTAAACCTTATATTGTTGTTTTCAGCTGTTGCAGAAAAGAGCAATATAAAGATGTCACCTCGTAAAATTATAAATTACAGACCGAATGACTCATTGAGAGAGAACATTGCAGATGATGACGTTTTAGCTGTTATGAAATGTTCAGGTAAAACAGATCACATGTTAAATGTCTTCTTGTCATGATTAATGTTTCCGTCTTGCTATAGGATTGACCTTGCGGTGCTCCTTGGGAAGACTCCCCCGCCTTCCTCCTCAGAGACAGAAAACCCCCCCATGGAGGTCACCCAGCCCCCCTCTTTGTCCCAGTCACTGGTTTTCAGCAACTCTAAGCAAGGGGTGCCCCTCTCCCAAACATCCTCCAGTACCCCTTACACTCAGCACAACATGGTGAGCCTCAACAACAACAACAACAAAACATGCTAAAGCATGTTTTCATTATGTGGTTATATACCAACTGGCTTAGATTTTACTTGCTGATGCAAATTATCACTTACCTTTCAAAACTCAACAACTTCCTGCCCTCACTGGAAGATGATAGACCTATCAATATCAGTACACAGTCAAATCATAATTGCCCCAATGTTGTGATAACAGTGTGTCATCTTCTGCTGACATTTCAGGTCAGTATGCTGAGTAAGGGTTTCGGGGATGTGGGGGACCCTAAAGGAGCGAGCACAGGGACTACTGGCTCTCAGTTCCTGGAGCAGTATAAAACAGCTCAGGCACTGGCCCAGCTGGCAGCCCAGCACTCCCAGACTGGACCCCCCAACACAAACCCTTCATCCTGGGACACCAGTGCCCCCTCACTGGGACAGTATGGTGAGATAACGTCCTTCTCTTATTACATTGAAATATATATTCCAAAGGATTGATTAAAATAAATGCCCCCATTGCAACCTTGTCTCTTAGTGCCCTTGAACATGTTAAGGATAATGTCTTAAAGTATATGTAACTATAAAGATATTCATTTTTTAATGTAGGACAATCCACACTGCTTGGAGAGTTTTGTTCCTAATTGAAATTTTTTCCCCTCTCCAACAGATATGAAGACTCAGCCTGAGTCTGCGGTCCATACGCCCTTTACGAAGCGGCAGCCCTACCAGGCCGCCACTTCAACCTCGTCCATGTTGGATGTTTTCCTGCAGGACAAAGGCCTGCCTCCCTCCTCCTCTGTCTCCTCGTCTTCTCCTTTACCCCAACAAACAACATCCGCACCCCATGTGGTGCCTCCACCTGCTTCCTCCCTTCCCAAAATGGCAGCAGTTCCTTCTCTAGGTCAGCAAGTTTCACCGAGTTCCTCAGATGCCCAGAGTCCACTGCCTTTGCAGCAGCACAAACTCAAACAGCAGAAGAAGAGGACCTCCATTACAACAAAGGTAGCATTAAAATCCAAATTGCAAGAAAAATGCTGGATGAACAATTGGTCAGAAAGCCAATAACGCTCATCTGTTGAGGGCTTTCTTAAACATTCATCCACTTCCCTGGCTTGACTGTTGTTAGTGCTTGTGTTTTTGTTGATTGCACCAAAGTGAACCGCTTTTAAAAATAATGATGAGAACACATAAGCAGGTCATGTTTACAAAAGCAGCAGCAGGAGGAATGAATACAATTTGTTCACAACTCTAAAATCTCCTTCCTCGGTCTTCCACAGATTCCTGCGATGGCGGTAGAAATGCCCGGCTCAACAGACATCTCAGGCCTCAATCTTCAGTTTGGGGCACTGCAGTTTGGGTCCGAACCAGTTCTATCAGAGTATGAGTCCGCCCCCACCACCACAACACCAGCTAACCAGGTTCAGAACAGTCTCTACACGAGCCCCAGCAGGTTGGTACATAACAAAAAAAAAAAACCCCAGCTCTGCAGAGGTGTTGCAACTTTTCAGAACGCTTACCAGGTCAAAAGAAACTGTTTGCAGTTGTAACTTATCTTAACAGTATTCAGTGTCCTACAGTTATGCTACATGGTGTCGTCAAGACACATTGCTGACAACAACTCTGAACTATCAGTGTTATAAAGTTCTCATACAGATGACAAGAAAGACCTGAAGAAGTGGGTGATCTTGTGATTACAATGGCAGAGAACCTTGTTGGACAATATCTCTCTCTCTGTTTGCATATCTCTGTAAAAAAAAAGAGGGTGAAATGGCCTCAAGGCCTTAAGGCTTTGAAGTTGTTTTAAAGTCATATGTACATGCTTTGGGGTTTTAGAAGACATGTGATGACAGTGTTTGTTCTGGCTGAACACAAGCAAGTAAAAGTTTTTTCAGTACTAGGTCATACTGACGTTAAGTACCTTTTCTAGTCTTTAAAAGTGCTGTAAAATCTCAGTTGCAATCGTCAGTTGTCAAGTCAGAATCAGTACTTGTTCCCTAAGAACGCAGTCAAACTTGACTTTGATGCCGTTGCAATCTGCAGTGAGTCAACTCCAGCTCTCTCCAACTCCAGCCAGATGGACCTGTACGATCAGAGAGCGCCTCAGACACGGCGCTACCCTCCCTCAGTCTCCTCCTCCCCTCAGAAGGATATGCAGCCCAAGGTAAAACCAAAGCTTCCCTGATTGTTACCTCAGCTGAAAAAAAAACATGCAGTGATGTTCTAGGGTAGTGCAGCATGGACAACAAGCTTGTCCATCCGCACACACACTGGTTTAATGCGTAAGTCTCCTGTTGTAAATGTCAGCTGTAAAGATTGTGTGATTAAAACCTACAATATACAGGAGTTCACACTGAATGCATCAATGGAGGTCTTCAGTCAGTCATAGGATGGCAAATTATAGAACCCTCCCAACAGTGATGATACCATAGTTGTATTTATGTAGCCATACTAAGTGTATGAAATGTAAAAACACAAGTAGTTAAACAGTAGAGTTTAACGCTCCTATATATTGAATGTATATCTTCAGTGTTTCATGCCACGAGGTTGAAAGTTCCTGTTTAATCTGGGTCGACCTCGGTCATTCCTTCCTCGTCGCCAAACTCATTTAGAGATCATTAACCTGAGGATGACGAAGAGCAGATGTTCTTTATAAACTGTACACTCAGTGCCAACGCTCCATCCCCTCAATGTTCCAGCTTTTGTTTTTTATGAGGTTGGTCATTGTAATGCACCTCTGGTTTCAAACCTGTAGTTAAAATGCTTGGCATATAAAACAAGAGCCCATCACCCTTTAACTTTTTATCAATGGCCTGTTTCCATAGAAACGTCTGAGCTCACCTTAATTGTTGTTTTCACAGAATGGCTTCAGTTCAATACAAGCAACGCAGTCTGTGGAAGGTAAGTGCCTGTTTTACAAAGCTCCTCGTGTCTTCAGCGTTGTCGAAATTGTCTGAGATATTTTCCACTCAGACTGTTTGTCCTCATCACTCCGGATTGGAATTCATTCAAGAAATCTCTTATGTCACTCGTCAGCTGCAGCAGGCTCTGCAGTATCAGTCAAGCCGGCCTCTGATCCAGTCACTCAGACATCTGTCTCCAGCATGGGCACTTTGACTGACAGCCCTGCCTCCTTGTTGACCGCATCCAATCAGACATCCCTGAGTGCTCTGGGGCACAGTGAGGACCTGCCTCCGAGCACCATCCCCCCTCCTCAGCACAACAAGTGAGTTAGCACAAATAATAACGCAGGATATTAGCCTCTGGGTGAACCCATGTGTTAGTGAAAGTCATGGGATTTGATAGGTGAGACATGCTTTGAACCTTCTTGACTTTTTTTTTTTTTTACAGTTCTCACCCATCACAGCAGAACAGCCTTGCTCCATCTTCTGTCCGGACATCTAACTCAAGCTTATTGGTGAGTTCTTTGTTTATGTTCGTATCTATACTGAAACCAATCATGTGGATCAAGCATATTATTGTCTTTGCTTTTTTTATGACCATTGGAAAAAGCTGGTTAAGAACAGAAAACATGAGATGTGTGCACAGGCTTACTCCAGTACACCATCTTTGTAAGCGTTTTCAAAGCTTCATTTCCTGTGATGGCAGTCGGTCTCATTAGATGTCCATTCACTCTAATGGACATGTAATCTCATCAATGCTAACCACATCTTGTTCTCTTCTTCCTTCCGTCTTTGCAGCATCCCAGCGTAGACGGTGACTCGAGCCTGCACTCCTCCTCCTTCCCTTCTTCCGTTTCAGCCGTGCCGTCTTCGTCAGTCCCCTCCTCCTCTTCCTCGGTAGCTGCCGCGCAGGTGTCACTAGGGGCCCCTCAGGCCTCCTCGGTGGGCTCTGCCACAGTTTCGGCCCCCTCAGGCCTCGGCCCAGTCAGCAGTCTGACCATGGGCCTCAACACTGCCTCCATGGGCGCCCCAGCTGTAGCAGCCGCCACCATTTCAGTCTCCACGACGGGCTCAGCCATTCCTTCGTCAGCTACTTCCTCATCCACACGCGGCTCTGCAGCGTCCTCAGGTTCGACAAACACTTCAGTGAAAGATGCAGTTTGTGTTTGATATATACCCTCCTTTCCAGACAGTTTGATTCCAAATATTATAATGTGAAAATTTCTTGACAAATGTCAAAATATTTGAGCTTTCCTTTTCCTGTCACATTTTATGCCCCACTTACTTTGAAAACACAAGCAGCATTACTAGTGAGTAATTAGTAGTCTTATTATTTTGTGTCAGGACTTCACAGACCTGAATAACCAGCTGGTCCAATTGGCTCAGAGTTAAATAAGCATAGTTGGGTTCCTAAATTTGCAGTTGCGCAATGTGCCATTGGAACATCAACTAAAAGTACAGGAGAGCATGAAGTGGAGCTTATTTGTTTTGTTAATACTGTTGCTTAATCCCTCATTTTGCCCGGTGGTGATCAAGTTAAAATTTGATCAGGTGATAAATAATTACCTCAGATATCCTGGTGCCTATGAAAGCTCATTAAAATGATGATGTGTATTTGATATCTATTATCCTTTGTGTGGCCGGTTTTGACTACTGATTTTTTTTTGGCAAGTTGCTGTAGCTTCATCATATTATACTTTGCATGGATGTTTTTAGGTGGTTGTATATATTTGTGGCATTATCCTGCAAAGGTGCAACAGTGGTAAAAGATTTTTTGCAAAGATATTGCTTTGGACCATGATCTTTTGATCAAGAATCGGTTAACAGAAAGTGACCCTTAATTTTGTGCAAATGCAGTGTTTTAGTCAGAACTGGGGTTGGATGGATGAATTGGTTTCCATTTCCTCACAGTCTCTGGCGGGGATTCCATGATTGTGACTCATCTCGCTCTCAGTTTGGTTGATCTTCAGAAGCTTATTCTGTCTCACTCACCCTCACACACACACACACATAGAAACACATCAGTTAGTTTACCTCTCTGCTCCCTCTGCCGGTGCACAGTTTGTCACATAGTGTTGTGCAGTCTTGTTATTTACTGATTGATGCAGTTTAGGGAGACAGACAGATTGGGTTGCCGCACTTTGTTTGTGTAGTTTTAGCTGTTATTTGACACTGTCAAAAACGGATATTTTGTCTGCATAATATTTTCAGTCTGCATTGGTTAGGTTAAAAGATAATGATATTGACTTTTTTGGACAGATTGACGCTTTTTTTCCTCATGTTTGTATTGGCTTTGTGTATACAGGGAAAGCACCTCCAAACCTGCCACCCGGAGTGCCCCCTCTGCTGCCCAACCCATACATCGTGGCTCCTGGACTACTGCACGCCTACCCTGTAGGTTCCTGCCAGGGTCAAGTCAGTCTTTGTACAGTCTTGTAACACAACGATAATAGTAACATGATTTTCTGACATATTTCCTGCTTCTTCTCAGCCTCAGGTGTACGGCTATGATGACCTACAGATGTTGCAGACAAGAATACCGCTGGTGAGTTTTGTTTTTGGAAAAAT
>JAPXVT010000009.1:10645987-10656900 GCA_029823135.1 Acanthurus reversus
AGCGGCTCCTCAGACCGTCAGTTCACACACAGAGTTACAGGAAGGCAAACAAGAGGAGCAGAAGGATGAACAAGGGCACCAGCCTGAAGAGGAGGAGGACATGTCTGTAAAAGGGACAGTGCTGCAAAACTGTCCAACAACTGACCCACGCTATGTCCTTCGTTCTCAGAGTCCTGCAGAGTGTGCATCAGTGAACACCCTGACGGGGTTAACTAACGGATTTCCCCAAAAGGGCCTGTTGCAGAACAAGTACAAGATCCGCGTGGACTTCAAGGTGAGGTTTTGCACTAGTGTTGGATGGCTTTTTTGTATTACCACTCAATGTGTGCATGAATCTATAAAACTGACCATATGTTGCTATTCAGCAATAATATCACATTTAAAACTTCACATTCTTCCTTAATGACAAGTTGATTAGAGACCGTAAAAGATAACACAATCTAACTTGAGTAATTAAGTGAAAAATTTGCTCATTTTTGAATGTTTCTGCAAGATTCTTTGCGTAACTCTGAAAGAAAGGGATTTTATTTGGGCCTCCTGTTTAACAAGGGATTGTGTTGCATTGTACGATCATAAACAAAAACCTGACGAGCTTTTTCTGATGTTGCAACACAGTTAAAATGTGGGTTTTTATTCAGATTCGATGAGGTAAGGGCACTTAGGTGGTGGTTGCAAGGTAAAAGTGTGCAGAAAATAATTGGAATAAAGCATTGCAAAAATATCAACATAGAAAGCTTTGTCTTTTTTAGCTTTAATAGTATGAATTACTATCAGTTCTTCATAAATTTCCTTCATTCTTTTGATTGTTACCGTGACTTTGGCCTCGTGAAACAGCCATGCTGTCAGTAGTTGTACTGGATTGTTATGAAGCTGCTTATTGTGATTTTTAAGGAGCTCATGCATCCCCAAATTACGAAAGAAGACGCTGATCATTGTCCTCTTGCTGTCTCGCCTTGTATCTTCAGGAGGACTGTGCTGTACAGAATGTATGGCTCATGGGCGGCCTCAGTGTCCTCACGTCTGTCCCCACCACACCACAACCTATCTGTCTGCTCTGCGCCAGTAAAGGACGACATGAGGTAATTCAGCTCTTTCCTGGAGCCCAAATAGTCTGATACTGATGATAATGACATTCTTTCCGTTCCCATTTTCCAGTCCGTATCTCTAAGCCTGTGTTTGTAAAAATCTTGATGCTCTGCGGTGCCAATAATAACATTTTTGTGACTTAGCTGGTGTTCTTTGTCTTCAGATGATTTTCTGCCAGATCTGCTGTGAGCCTTTCCACAGTTTCTGCCTCTCACCAGAGGAACGCCCTGTAAAGGAGAACAAGGAGAACTGGTGCTGCAGGCGATGCAGATTCTGTAACGTGTGTGGCCGAAAAAGCAAGAGCACAAAAGTATGTAATCGTCTTACGATGTTAAACAAACAAACGAAAAGGTCTCCTAAATGTGTTTAAAGATAGGCTTACATTAGTCAGGAACACTATAACAGGATTTACCACAGTTCATTCTTTTGGTCTTGACTTTGCAAACGTTTTGTGTTCTGTTTTGGCACACAGGCATGTTGTATTAGTCATCTTTGTATCTATTTTGAATTCTTTTTTTGTATTAAGTTGTAAAAGTTCTGAATTTTACCTTCCTGCACTTATTTAACCTATAATTTCTCCAGATAATGTGTCGAAGTTATTGTATCATATCGCTTCATGAAGAATCTTTTTTGTTAGCATCTTTGCAGATATGAGACAATAAGGATCTAAGCCATAATCTATGTGCTCTTGTGTTTTTTCCTCTCCAGCCTGTGTTGCAGTGCAGGAGATGCCAAACTTCCTACCACCCTGCCTGCTTGGGACCAACTTACCCAAAACCCATTAACTGCAACATGCCTTGGGTAATTTGCCTTTGCCTTAAAACACATTGAAATCTCCTAGGATTGTCTCTGGGATATCACAGAACCTGCCTAAAATTACATGTATTACATCACTGATAATGCGTTTTGTTTGCTGTGTTATCCCTCTGAGGGACTTGTCTGTTTGCTGTTTTACTGACATGGTTGTGTTTATGCAGGTGTGCATGACCTGCATTCGGTGTAAAAGCTGTGGTGTGACCCCTGGAAAGACCTGGGACTTGGCCTGGAACCACGAGCAGGACCTCTGTCCGGACTGCACTGTTCTCCACAAAAAAGGTAAGACCTCTGACATCCATCTTTTGAAGGTATCGTAGCTGTATTTGTAAAAGCTCTGTAGATACATGGGTCATTAAATGTAATCCTCCAAGACTTAGAAAATAAGCAACCAAGACCAGCGTTGCTTTGTTTGCATTTTGTTTTGTGTTTATAGTTCAAATGTATAACACAAGGAATGGATAACGTGACTGATATCTGATATGTATTTACATCAGGTAATTTCTGCACCGTCTGCGATAAGTGCTATGAAGACAACAAGCAACACACACAGATGATTCAGTGTTCAGAGTGCAGCCACTGGATTCATTACACATGCGAGGGACTTTCGGGTGAGTTCCACTTTCTATTCATACAAAATGATCCAAACTGTTTACCATAAATTACTTGGGAAAAAAAAAAAAATCAGTATGATACCATTTGAGTCTGTGTTGTATTCATACATCATCATCATCTTAAAAGTTACTGTCTTTCTTTGCAGAAGAGCTGTTTGGGCTGCTGTCAGACCAACCAGTAGAAGCATCTTTCACCTGTCAGGCCTGCAGCCAGCACCCAGCTGAGCACAGCAGCTTGAAGGAGAAGCTGCAGGGCAAGCTGTTATCTGGGCTGGAGGAGGTGCTTACTGACCTCCTCTCTGACTTCTCCACACAGCACCTCCTTGTCTGCAAAGCTGTAAGAACACCCTGCTGTCCTGTTCTAATGCAGTGTTTTACAGTAATAAGAAAGAAATAGTTTTCTTCTTGAAGAAGTCATCTTGTGTTTAAAATCTCTTATTTCAAATGTACATTTATCCAGTTTTTTGGTTTTCTCAGCTAGAAAACTGAACATCTCATCTCATTTAATCTGTTTTTGTGTTTCAGTGTCAAGAAACAAACAACACACACACTTTCAGGGAACAGCAACCAGTGTGTGATCTGCAGGCCGTGGAGAAGAAGTTCAAAGGGGGCGGTTACACCTCGATAGTACGTAACTAAGTATTAAACTCACTCAGCTGAGAGAAATAAATTAAATTTGTTATGTTAAACAGTTGTCTCCTGTGAGATGCCTTTGACTGACATCTGTTTCCTTCTCACTCTTTCAGAAAGCTTTCCACGTGGATGTTGCCTCTGTGATGAGAAAGTGGCTGAAGGAAGAGGAACCTCTCTCTGTGGATCAGAGACCAACCATTCAGGCCAAGGCTCACTATGTCAAAGTGAGCTCCCATGCCTTCCACATCTCCCACGCTTTGAGTTTATTTATTATAAGTCCCACATTTAATTGATTTCCGATGGAAAACTTCTTTTTGCCCTCAATTTCCTCTATTTTCATGGTAACTTCCTCTGGTTTGACCTGCTGGAATGTGAAGCTTAGTCACTAGACGAATAGACTATAAAAAGACTGTTTGAGTAACATTTTATCCAAATTGTCCAAAAATAAACACTGTGGATGGTTTGCCTTCGAGCTGACTAAAAATTCTGCTTTCTCGCAGTTAATTGAGCGGGTGTTCAGTTGGTTTCCTGCACGCCGTCTGAAAAAGTGGAACTCTTCTGATGAATTTCCCAGGTAAGTGTATTACATGTGTTTAATTTAACATTAATTTCCACATACTATATGTAGTACACTGTCACTGTTGGCTCACAGGGGCAGAAGTTTTAGACAAGTATTGAGTCAAATGAACTGAAATTTTAATAAGAGAGAAAATAAAAGTGTCACTCAGGATGCTGCGTACTAGATGGACCGTTGTCTCACGTCTCCTTTGACCCTTCACTCTGTAGTGGCATGCTCCCTGATGCGGTCCTCCCTCCATCGAGGGAGCACAGCTATGCACAATGGCTGGAGAGGACGTACCAGCCCAGGGGGCCGCAGGCAGGGAAAACTGACGCTCCGCAATCCTCAGTCACTGCACAGCAGTCTGCAGTATCACACAGCCTCCCTGTGCATTCATATGGTATGTAAACTAATATAACATGTTCTATGTTATGTAGGCTCAGGAATGCAAGAACCATTTATAAGAAGCAGCTATCCAGTTTAGAATGATTAGTTTCCATATTATAAATGAAGGCTTTCAAACACTGGTGTTGTATCGGGAAAATAAACTTCTCAATAAAAAAAATCATTTTTTTCCCTTCGCATTTTTGCCCTTGTAGAAGTATTATTGTCAGTTCTGTAATGCCATTTGTGTTTAATTACTTTTGCCTTCTTGGATTAAGATGTATATGCTCATTTGGTCTTCCATCTTCCTCACAGGTGAAATGAGTCATCAGGAAAATAGCAAGAGTAAAGATCTGAGACAGTGCACCCTGTGCCAGCAGTATGGAGACTGTGCTCCCAGTGTGAGTGTAACTGTCCTTAGTCAAATTATACTTTCTGTGTGCATGAAGGTCCACGAGGGTCTGCATGGTGGGAATTTTGTCATCAAAGGCTGAATGCATAAGCTCTGTGCAGACAATAGTGTACCTGAAATTTGTTGTACCACTTCCCCACAGAGAGCTGTGGAATTTAAAAAGAAATATCTGCACTATTTTAAAATGTTCTTCTTTTGAGATTTTACAACTCAAAATTGGCTATTCACTACTGCCCACTAAGCGCTCTGAATCTTGTTTTCATCCTGACAGGATGCAGGACGGCTGTTGTACATTGGACAGAACGAGTGGGCCCATATTAACTGCTGCCTTTGGTCTGCAGAGGTGTATGAGGACAACAGTGCTCTTTTGCAAGTGCACAGCGCTGTCTCAAGAGGGCGCCACCTGGTAAGATATCAGGAAATCAGTTAAAAAGCAGCAGTTTTTCTAATAACTTTCTGGGTGTTTGTCACTTTGTCAGTCAGCACAAACTGCATAACTCTGAGATAAACCTGTGTTAAGTTAATTAACATGTATTTGTGCTTCATTCTCAGCGCTGTGATCATTGTGGGCAATCCGGAGCCACTGTGGGCTGCTGTCTTGCAACCTGCCAAAGCAATTATCACTTCATGTGTGCTCGTGCCCAGGACTGTGTGTTTCAGCAAGACAGGAAGGTGTACTGCTACAAACACCGGGAGCTTGTTAGTACAAAGGTATGGACACACGTCTCCTGTGAAAATTCAGTTTTCTATTCTCTTTTATTTTTATTTTTGTCATAGTTATAAATTTGAATTTCTGTCAGAAGGGAAAGTGGTAGTCTTTCAGATTACTCACATACATTTCATACCTGCTGTTTTTCTCTACATGTTATTGATTTATGCTTTCCCGCGCCCTGCCAGATGGTGGTTGGGAAAGGGTTTGAAGTTGCTCGTCGGGTATACGTGGACTTTGAGGGGATCAATCTCAGAAGAAAGTTCCTCACAGGCCTAGAGCCAGAATCCATAAACATGAGCATAGGTAAGAATATCTGGGTGTTGTCTGTTTTTGGTTTGAGACACTTGACCTCTGTATAGGGATGAAATATTCATGCTATATATCACGCTGCCTGTAGTGTGCTGCAACCACTTATCTTTCCTTTCTTACTTCTCCAGGCTCTCTGCAGATTCAGAAACTTGGTGTGTTGTCAGAGCTTTCATCAAACGGGAGGATGCTGTATCCTGTCGGTTATCAGTAAGTGATCATTGTAATTTTTCAGCTGGTGGCTTTACTGAGTTAAGCAGACACACACTGGACTCTAGCTCTCTTAGACCATGCATGCAGATTCACTATTGTAACTCCCAAGAGCTGTGAAGCATCTATGCTGCATTCATAAAAGTTTAATTCCGTATATTTGTGACTGAAAGAACAAAATAACAAGCTTGTTTTTTATTGCTCCTTTAGTTTGCTCATGTAAACACATTTTTCTCCTCTTCCTCCTCCAGGTGTTCTAGGTTGTATTGGAGCACTGTGGACCCTCGCAGACGCTGCAGGTACACCTGTAAGGTGACAGAAGTCAGCACGCCTCTACCGGGTGAGGAACAGGATCTACGATGGGACCAAGAAGAGAATCATACCATAGTCCACAGTCCCAGCCGCCCCAGAGGTCAGCAGGAACTTTAAATTTTTGGTTAGATGCCTAGCTGATGAATTGTTCACTTTAGCAAGCACTCACAGAGCAGTTTTCTTAGAATACAGAGATGATATGTAGCCTTAAAAAAGGTGCCAAGCCCATCAAATCACCAAGCTAAATTCTCCTGGTTTTGCACTTTGTCTTCTTTTCCAGACATTGAGTCCCCAGATCGTTTAAGCTCTGTATCCAGTCCCGTCAAGTCCACTACGCCGTCACCCAACTCTAATCAGCACAACACGCCTGGATCCAAAAGTCCTGGCTACACACAGACCAGGAGACCAGCAGGAGGATCATCTCGACCTCTTCCATCTCCAGGTAAATAGTTAAAGATTTTGAGTTAGAAAAATGTTTAATTTAATTGTATTTATAAAGTTGTGTGTGTATTGTGAAGGCATTTTCTCTGTGTTTCAGTTTAAAATGTGCCACATCTTACTGAATTCTTAAAAAACGACTCCAAAAACTTACAGTTTTGCCCCTACTTCACCCTTTGTTTATGCTTTCAGGGACAGCTCCTCCCAAATCACATCACATCTTGACACTAAGGGACCTGGAGGACACGCGTCGGCCTCGCAGACTCTCGTCCAGAAGCCGTTGCAGTTCCTCTCCATCAGACAGCGATCCGTCTGTACCAATGACCCTCCGCTCCGGTGGCACCATCCACCCCAGATGTGCCCTGTTTGGCTCCCCTCCGAGATCCTCGAGCGTGGCATCGGTCACGTCTCCTCTGTCACAACAGAACTCCACATCGCCAGTCTGGAGCTCCCCACCTAGATCCAACTCCAGCATTTCTGCAGGACTGTCGCCGCGGCAAGGGGCCATCAGTCACTCCCCCAAAGGGAGGCAAAACTTTAGAATTACAACACCAGTTTCTGCTGAGGTTCCACAAGACTTCCTAGCATCATCTGAAGCAGAAGATGCAGCAGTGGCCACAACCAATGGGATCTCGTTAGCACCTGATAACCTTGAAGAAGAAGTAGCTCACCTGATGGCCCAGGAGCTGCCTTACACTGTGTTTGACACTGACACAGAGGTCGCAGTGGCTTCCATGCTAAATGTAAAGCTTGATTTTGACGAGACTCTGCTCACTGAGAACGTGGCACTTCACTGTGGGGCACAAGGCAGCAGAGGAGAGGTGGAAGGTGTAGTGCAAGATGTGGAAATGCAGGAAGATAATCAGGAGAATGATTCTGAAGATGAAGACTCGAGCCATTACTTGAAATTTTCACGCACAGTGGTGTGTGACACAGCTGGCAGCTTGGACGCTTCGGGGCAACTCTCTTCAGCACAGTCGATCTCACAGCTGGATGGAGCGGACGGCGGGTCAGAGAGCGATGAAAGCGAGACGGTCGATGATAAAGCGCAGGAAGAGGGAGAGATTAAGATTCACACCAACCATAATACACCTACGAAAAAGCTGACCGTTGCACTAAAGAGGCTGGAGTCAATCTACACTGTGTCAAGGTCTACACCGGAGCCAGTGTTTCAGGAAAATTCTCCACCGTCAGACGTTCTTGAATCAGGTTACTTAAACAATGAAATGTTGGTTCAGGAGGAAGAGGTCGTAATGAGCTCAGACACCCCAAAATCTCAAAATGAGGTATTTTTAGATTCAGCTACAGACAACTGTGTTTCTGCCGAGGGTGGCGCTGTACAGCACCCAAATAACATGGACATTGACGATAAAGACGACAATAGCTCATCGGCGGACTCACTTGGAGGATTTAAAGATGATTTGAATGACCCTGATTACTCTCCGGAACAAGAAGCAAAAAAATCTCCCATAACGCAGATGAAAACAGTCTTTGTGAAGACAAAACGCCCAGCATCGAATCTTAGACGTTTGTCGCCAAAACAGTGTTTTTCACAACAAAATAAGTTAAAATTGCTGATACCATCCAGATCCACACAAACTGTAAATAATGCTTCAGTTTCTCCTGCTGCCACTTTTTGCACAGTTCCACGCACGGTCACCTCCCCCATCGTGATCAGCAGTTTAAACACTCTACCTATTCTGCCTGGTAACACACGGGGCAGAACCATCGCCATCAGCTTGGACAGCTTGAGGCAGGGAGGTCAGCAGCAGGTTGTGAGTCAGAATCAAACTGCAGCCACTAGCTCACCCCCGACCCCGGCTCCTGCCCCTCAAGTCCTTCTGGTTAACCGTCAAGGTCAGATTCTGATCAAAGATCCGAGGTCAAACACTTATCAGTCACTCAGTGCGAATTCTCCCACCTACAATAAAATAAGTCAGATTGCCAAGATTCTGCACAGTGGTAACGCTCTGCAACGCTCAGTCCCTCGCGTCATAGTAAAACCTCGCTCGAGCACATCTGCCACTAATGTCCCCTCTGCCGGTAACCACACAACATCTGAGAGAAAAATCATTGTCAGAGTGGTGCCTGTGAAAAACAGCGAGACTCCGAATCCCACAAGTCCTGTCAGTGTGCAGAGTGCTCCCGATGCAGCTTTCGCCACCTTTGAAAAAAGCTCAGCCCAGGCTATCATCGACAAAGCCATGGCGACCCACCGTGACGTGCCAAAGACAAAACCCATTATTCTCACTAAAACTCGCAGGACAAGGGGCAGACGGCGAAAGCAGCTGTTTAAGGATGCAGAGATGTCTCAGTTTCAGGATGCAGAGAAGTCAGATGAGTCACCAGCTACACCTTCAGAGTCCCCTCCTGGTTTCCTTAATGAACCAGACTTCAACCTGCAAACAAAAGCTGCTACATCGCACCACCAGGTGAGGGTCAAGAGAGTGTCATCATTGGCTGAAAGGCCCTCCAGGAAGAAATCCAAACTGGACTACTTGAGGGATCCCTCAGATGAGCAGGATGACACACAGGAAGCCAGGTATTCAAAATGTCACTCTCTGATTTTGCCCTGGAATGTACAAGGGCGTATAAGAGTATTGAAAAAACAGACTTAATACAGGTAAACATGTAATGAGATGTTTGTGCTGCAGAGGTTGTTATGGTCCCTTTTTGAGGTAAGCTGTTATCAGGACTGCAGCATGTTATTTTTAAAACTAGTTTGTTTCTTTAAATCGAGTACTGCAAAAGCTAGAAAGCCTCAAAATGGAAGGAAGGGTGCTTATTGTTATAAACTTGAAAACCCGGCTGATGGGTCTCAGGCTTTAAAGGTCTATTTATTTAATATCAAAGTGTAGAGCCCAAATGATATAGTGGTTTGCTGATATTGGCCTATCAAAGATTTATCTGTATCAGCATATATGTTCTCTTATATGTGCCAATATTACAGCTGTTTTTTAGGCTGAAAAAAATGTTGGACACTGTGTTATTTAATAAGAAGTGCCATGTTCACTGTACAGTGCATTGATGTTTGGAATTACAGTTAAAGAGTGAGATATTATGCCCCCATTGCATATCTTTGTCACAAATGTCTGATAACTGTTATACTACTATTATATTACATATGTATAATATCGGTCGATATATGAGATATTAGAATGTTCTTGCTCCCTAATATTGTTATTGATAAATTTAAAAATCCCACATAAGTCATCCTCTACTTTTAAGGCCTATTTTTAAATATTATCATGGTGCATTTATAAGTAATCTGACAACCCTAGTTAAGTTATCTGCAGCAGCACTTCAGTTTGTGTCTCATGTTCGGTCACATAGTCTGTAGGAGTCAGTGTGTTGAGTGACAAAAATATTTCCTTTGTCCTGTTTTCCCTTCAGCAGACAAACTGGTGTGAGAATGAAAGCTCCATCAATGAAGGATGTTCTGGATCTTGACCAGGAGAATATGCCTGGGATGTCGAAACATTTAAGGATTACTGCCCCACCACTTCCTGCACCCTCAAGGTCAGTTCATTTAGTAAAGCCCTTATTAAGAGAAGTTATGTTATGCTATAAGATAACAAAGAATTTAGTGTTAATATTTACCCACTCACATCCATGTTGGAGAGGCAAAAAATGCAAGACAACTTGTAAAAGGAGGAAACCTTTGCAGTGACAGCTACCTAAGTATATTTTAAAACAATGTTTCAAAGTTTCACATGATTAAAATAAAACAAATCTAACTTGCTTAGTATAAAGTAGTATTGATTGGAGCTCCTAATCTTGTTAAACGTATGATTCTTAACGCAATCCTGCCCATAAGTCAGATGTTGCTTTCTTTTCTTAAAGACATTAATGATCGCATTTATTGTTGATTTTTGTTCCTTCTGCGCAGATATCCTCAGGTTGAGAGTCTGTCTGAACATGCACCAACCAAGAGTCCCTTGACGGGGAAAACGCACACGTGGGTCAGTGCTCGTCATGGAGACCTCTCTGAATGGGGTCCCTATGCAGGTTTGTAACTTAACATTATATGTTTTTTAATTTCTATATCTTTGAGATGCCACCAGCCCAAAATTTACTGTTCTTTTTCGACTGTGCAGGAGAATTTGTTAAATTTTGCAGGACAAATTTTTATTATTCAAAATGTAATTATGTTGTTGCTGTGTGTTACAACTCATTTATAATTACTCCTCATTTCGTTCTCCAGGTTTTAGCTCAGAGGAAGACGCACCTGCACCCAAGCACAGAAAGAGGACGTACATGAACCAGCCACACCTGCGTTTCGAAATCACCAGCGATGACGGCTTCAGTGTTAAAGCTAACAGCATCGAGGGTAAGAGCTGCTGTTTGCTATGAAGTTTCAGTCCCAGGCCACCTCTACTCCGCACTGCATCCCTATATAACAGCAAAGAATTTCAGTACGTAGGTATGTCTGAT
>JAPXVT010000009.1:10668917-10682987 GCA_029823135.1 Acanthurus reversus
CTTAATTGTTTTCACACCTAAAAACTCTAGGACCTCTAAAAAGATAAGATGGAACAAGCTCAGTGTAAATTTGTTCATTTGGGTCCAAACTTACCACTGGCACAAAATGGCACACTGCACAGGACAAGTGTGCATTCATCCAACACCATTGAACAGCACCCACTTTATGTATGCTGTGTATGTAGCCACTTTACATGCACTAATCTGTATGTACACAGCAGTGTTGGTCTTAAGAAAGGATGTGGTCATGGGCAACGTTGAGAATGTAGGATGTGAGTTTACAAAACATGCATTAAGGATGAATTGATCAGCATCCCACCACGCATGTTCACAGAAATCATCTCCCCGCTATCCAGCCAAACTTGTCTGGACATTTCACTCAACTCTCCTCTTCTATCTGTCCCTGTTAGTTATACTGCCCTTCGAATTTTGAGGAGCATGAGGGTGTTTGTTGTACTGATGTACATGTGTTTTCTCTGACAAACTACTTTACTGATTTAAGAGGCTGCTCTTAGTCGTTTTCAACATGCAGTAACACCACCGCTGGAAACATCATGGGACATAAAGTAGAATAATAATAATTAAAAAAAAGTTAAAAATTGACAGGATAGACAAAAATCTTCAGAGGGAAAAAGAAGCTCTGGATGAGCTCTGGATTTATCATGAGGATGGCTGCCTTGCTTCAAACAATTTCTCTGCATGCCTAGACTGTGTGTGTGTGTGTGTGTGTGTGACCTTTAGGACGTGTAAAAAACACAAAAACATTAATTAACTTGCAACTATTAATTAGCATATTGATAATATTTTATCAAATGATTAGTTGTTTCTTACATACTGTAGTTACGAGGCTACTGGGCGAGGAAAGAGTGGAGGCGGAAGAGAGATGCAGCCATACTGCTGCAGAACAACATCAGAAGCCTGCAGGCCAGGAGAAAAGCTGAAATGTTAAGGAGTAATGTAAGAACTGTAATTCCAAATCCAGCTGGAAATAACATCATTAATGTCAAGAAATAAATGTAATAAATATACTGACTGGACCTCTGATATTATCCCATTTTGGCCGTTCAGAGGAGGAGCTACGTGCTGGAAGATGACGATAAAGAGGACAGTTTTGATGACAGCTCTGACGAGTTTTCATTCTACAAGTTCAGCCTCCGTCACTTCCAGAACAACGCTACACACAAACACGTCAGCGAGAGACTCAGGAAGCCTCTTCTGGCCCACGATGACGAGGGCGATATACTGGTGAGAGGACAGACAGGAAAGACCCCCAAGTGAGTTTCTCCTTTTTCCGGAGCTCACTCCTGCTTTCTCCTCTCATTTTCCTCCAGGCATGTTTGTCTGTGTCGTGGATGATCCTGCGTTACATGGAGGACTTACCGGAGCCAGAGGCCAAATCTCCAACACGTTCGCCGACAAGCCCCATCTCACGTCATCTGCCTCGTCGGCAGGCAAGGAAGCTGAGCAACCTGGTGGAACGGGATCAGGTAACATAGATAAATTATTACATATCAGCAGTAAGAATAACACTTACCTAACATCAATGCACAACTATTTGTGTTGAAACTTCAGAAAGTTTCGTCTTTTATGTTGTTTTTTTTACAATATTAATTTTAAAAAAAAAACAGAATTACAAGTCAAACAAAGTAAATGAGCCTCTGAAACAATATCTCACGCACACATACCTATTTGCAGAAAATAACAGTACTGAAATATGTCAATCCACACTATTCAGAGCCTTATCATTACCATAATCTGGGCTGTCACCATAATAAATTGTCACTAAGCAATTGCTGTGGCCTAAAGAATTCATGATCCATTTTTAGGCAAATGATTTACACTCAAAATATGTGCGTAAGGAGGTGGAGAGAGTATGTGAAGCAGGTGTTCAAAAGAGTTAAAAACAGAACAATTACTTTTTTATTGTGGGTGGCAACGAGTGTTAAAGTCCAACCCTGCTGCCTACAGTGACAAAGACACAAAAAGGATTTTGCTGTATTATTTACAGGATATTATCATATGTGTATTACTAACATCATGTCAATATTTAATTTTTAAATGTCATAGTTATCATCAACACAGTCAGCTGTAACTTTTTTGGCCCAGCTGTATTACAAATAGCATGTTTTTCTGCAACTGTGTAATTTAAAGGCAGGATTTTCAAAGTGGGCGTCCTGGAACCCTGGAGGGCCACCAGGGGGCACCGGGGAGGCTTCAATAAATTAGAGTGAAGATACTGAGGGAAAAAAATAAAATAATACTTTCATTATTATCATGTGTATTATGTAAGATAAAATAATAAATAATAACTCAATGAAATCTAAATTTGCCACTCATCTTTGTAATTACCTGCCGGTCAAAACATCATTCATCAGATCACATGATCTGTCAGTGCTGACCTGGTCTGTACCTGCTGACAAGCTGCTCTGCTTCTGAGGCTTAGTTAGCTGGTTTGCTTGTTAGCATCTGGTCAACCAGTGCTAACTCACAAAAGTGGACACATTCTTTTTTTACAAGACCAGACGAGCAGAACAACAGCCCAGCTGGCAGAAACTCTAGTACAAATAATCTGAGGAACACATGGCAGAATTAAAAGTATGAGGCAGAAAACATTAAGAATTGATTTTTTTGGAATTTGTTTTAGTGTAGTCAGTGGATTGTCACATATCTTTCAAAAAGGGACTCAAGCTGTAAGATAATGTCATTGTCAGGCCTTGGAGTGAATGTTTGGGAACACCTGAGATCATGACCAGTGGTAAATATCAGTCATTAGTCCAACCACTAATTACTGTATCATATTTTGTCTCCATAGAAAATTCTGAAGAGAGAGACAAACGTTGAAGGTGAAAGAGGAAATGCTTTTGTTTTTTCTGAAGAGGTCAGTACTGCTGTTGTTATGATAATCATAATTCAGTCATCATTTTACTGTTTGTTCATCATTTGTGTCGTATGTTAATGCTTGTCTGTGAATATTCTCATTCATCCAGGTCATTGTTCTCTCTGGGCAAATTGAATCGTAGGCAACTGGACTATGTTAATGCTTGTCATGTTGTTATCTTTACCAGCAGGAGACAGAGGACTGGGACTTTTGGATCGAAGGGGATCCTGTCCTGGACCGGCCTCTCTCATCCATGGAAAAAATCCACATTATCATTGAAAACGCTCTATTGAGACGAGACATAAGGTGAAAATGGGATAGCTGTTCACATAATAGGGGAAATTTATACGAAAAATATCTCTACACAGTGGAGACACATTTTATTTTTATCCCTTTTATTTTATCTGTCTTTGTCAGCTTTTGTTTTCACTGATCTTTCATGGCTGTCCACCTCTGCAGGGATGAGATTTACTGTCAGATCTGTAAGCAGCTGGTGAACAACAAGAGCAAGAGGAGCCAAATGCGAGGTTGGACACTTCTGTCCATTTGTCTGGGGATCTTTCCTCCAACAGAACTCTTCATGATGGTCAGTATGCCGCAAGTCATTCAGCAAAGCAACAGTTTCAAGTTGCCCTGTTTTTAAAAGGTTATCTTCTCAAGAACTGCCTCTGTCTTAACCACAACAAATAGCTGAAGGAAGTTTTTTCTTTCTTTTTTTTGCATGCTGTGTTGATTTGATTCAAGTAAAAACATAAGATACAATAAAAAATGTTAAATTTAGAAAAAGAGTACAAGTACAAACAGCCTGCGCTTATGGAATAAAAGCTGAAAAAGGTTCAAATTAAACAAAATAACATTTGACCTTTACTAACTGTATCGAAGTATGTATGTTAAATGCAGCAGTCAAATGTTCTGGCTCTCTTCAAAGTGAAAGTATTTTTTAAAAAGCATTTAAATAATTAGATATTTAACATTCTTACAGAAGAAAAGTTGTTTTCCCTAATCTGGAAATATGTTTCTATCGTTCCCTGTCTTACAGTGTTTGGAGAGTTTTGTCCAAAGAGGGCCGAATGGTTACGCAAAATATTGCACTGAGCGCCTGTCTCGTATCAAATCCAATGGAGAAAGAAAAGAGGTGCCCAGCCGGTTGGAAATACAGGTACAAACACTTAAACACCATTTTTCTCTTGTTGTTATGATGACTTTATATCATCTGTTGAACAACACCTTCCATCAGTTGCTTGAAATTCCAAGTTATTGGACTGTTTTCTTAATTTAGATCCAGTCTCACCTTCCTTCTATTTGCTGACAGGCTGCCAAGTCCAAGGAGCCCATCGACGTGTCTGTGACTCTGACGGACGGCCGCGCTGTCAGTCTACGTCTGGACTCAGCCTCCACTTCTGCTGAGGTCTGTCAGGCTCTAGCTGACAGGATTGATCTCCGAGACACATTTGGATTCTCTCTGTACATCAGTCACAATGACGAGGTGAGCTTCACTTATACATCAAGTCACACCTTCCTACCTCTGCAGTTTGGTTATTCCAAATACTGTAAATTAAGTTTATGAATGTCATTTAATCAGTGCACTACAAACAGCTAAGAACCTTGTCTGTGTTTTTGTCCAGATGTCGTCTCTGGGCTGCGGTCGTAAGCACGTATTTGACGCCGTGTCTGAGTGCGAGCAGGAGATGAGGAGGCAGGGTGAGGATGAGAAGGACGCCCCCTGGAGGCTCTGCTTTCGCAAAGAACTGTTCACGCCGTGGCATGACTGCTCAGTGGACCCGATCAGCACGGATCTAATCTACAGACAGGTTATCAAAGGACTCAAGACGGGAGTGTACACCAGTGAGAAGGTGAGGCTGAGGAGTGAAAAGGCTTTGTTTGCCTATCAGTGATGTCACACACGGGAACAAATAACAATGTTGAGGACAATCCAAAATAACTAACAAAAACAAATAAACCATTCTTTTAAATCTCAAAAAAATGTACCACATTTCTCAGGAGGATGAATATGTCAACCTGGCAGCAAAGCACTATTACATGCGGTTTGGCCCTGAAAACAACAAGGACAACATCCAGGAGGTGGTTGAAGACTGCATCCCCACCACACTTATTAAGAGAAAATCCACTACAAAGTGGATCCAGCTCATCAGCTCAGAGCACCTTCAGGTACGGTGCTTCATTCAAACTGCAGGAGCTGCTGTATTTATTTCAACAAACATAACTGGAGCCTGAAACAAAGTTGTGTGCAGTGTGAAGTGTCTTAAATGATGTTTAGTTTCAGGTTTATGTATCTATCACGTGAGCACGATAAAGGTGAGCTGCCTCGGGGTAATTCTTACATCACGATCTTACAGGGTTCTTACAATAATGGGAGACAAAGAGCAGAGAAAGTGAAAGGAGAGCTGGTCAACTGCGCCCGACAGCAATGGCCCCTTTCCTTCTCCAGGTTTTATCAAGTTTCAGTGACGTCAGGTCAGTGCACGTGCAGCTCATTTTACACGCTGTATTAAACGTGACATGCACGTTTTCCTCAACACCCAGTCAAGTCCTAATATAATCCTGTATAAGTGTCTGTATGGCTTAAAAATGCTTTGAATACGCTCTACTGCAGCTGGGCTTTTTCCAGATGATTGTCACCATTAATATGTGAAATATAATGTATGTGGCATCATCAGTATATTCCTGTTAAATATTCACTCATAATATTCCCACTAAACTTCCCACTTAACTCTAAAACTCGACTATTCTGTACTATACATCAAATTTACCTCTTTGCCTTTGAACAACATGCAACTTGCACACTCCCCTGGTATATACATTGTTATTTAATGTTTGTATTCTCTGGGATTTTTTGTATTTTAGTGTTTATTTCTTGGTTTTTATTTATGTTTTTATATGTTTAGTGTTTCTTCTAGTATAGTGTATATTCTTAGTAAAATCCTCTGTTGTGTTTATATTGTACATTTTTGGTACACTTTCTTTGCACTCTCATTTATTCTAATTTTATTCCTTTTACCATGTGTTTATGTCTTTGCAATGACTGAATAACCTGCTAAAGTATATCTAATAGAGGTGGGAGAAAAAAATCAATACTGCACAATATCGCAATATTTTGCATGACAATATTATATCTATTCACAGACTCCAAGTATGAATATTTTTTTTAACATAAATTCTCAATAAATGTTAAAAATACAAATTCAATTTTTTTGAGTGATAGAATGATAAAAATCAATCGATTTTTCAGTCCGCTAGATGGTGCGAAGCGCCCACTGTCTGGCGAGGTAATAAAAAATGCAATAAAAAATTACCGAAGTGAGGTGAATAGACTGAAAACTTTATGTAATTAGATGAAATAGTTGATGATGACAAAGTTTTACTTTGGGAAAATGATTTGCAACATGTCGCAATATCACAATAATATTGTGTTGAGGCTCAGTTACGGTGATTATATCATATCGTGGGGCCTTAATTTAAGAAATGACCGACCACGTGCAACCCAGATTCTGAAGCAATCTCATATCTGTCCACAGGACCAGCTTTGCCCAGAGCCAGCTTCTTTGTGGCTGTCAACTGGTACGGTGTCTTTTTCATGAATGGAAAAGAGACGAAACTCCTTGAGCTTCCGTACATTGAGATAAATGACGTACGCATAGTGAGGTACAGATAACTTTTAGATTTTTTTTCTCCAGCCAGTATTGTTGTTTTTTCTAGTTACTCCCATGCAAACATGTAAATTGAGTTTGGAAAAGTATCAAACAATAACAGATATGTATTACCTGTCCAGTGAGAGCAAGACAAGGACTCCGTCTGTGAGTTTGGACACCGTCAGAGGAAAGTTTGTCCTTAAGTGTGATGAAGCAGCAGAGATGGAAGCACTTATAGAGGAGCTCATGAATGGGCTGAGGCGGCGCTCAGTGTACGCGCTGGCTCTGCAGGACGTCAACAAACCACGTAAGCGTGCACATCGTGCACAAAACAGGACAGCAGGCTCAAATACTTGCACACATATAATGTTCATACATACAAGAGATGCACAAAAAACACACACGCACATGTGTCTCCCTCGCTCCTTCTACAGATGAACCCAAGTTCCTGGTTTGCAGACGAGGGGACCTGCTGCTGGTAGAGGAAGACAAACACTCTTCTTTGGAATACAACCAGATCAGAGCAACGAATCAGCGAACTCGGAGCAGCGGTTTGGTCCTTAGGGATACAGTGCAGTTTCTGCCTACCCTCAGCAGGCCCTCTGAAGAAGTTCTGGTAGAGTTACCTTTACATTTTATACTCATGGAGGTCACATTCATGACAAAATAGGAGAAAAGGCAACATTTGCTAAGATGAAAAATCTTTATATACTGTTAAACACTATACAGTTACAACATAGAACACATTTCAGAAATAGATGGGGTCCATACATAGTTTGGTCTAATGAGCATCAAATATCAACATAGCCTGTGTTTGATTTTTGTTTGTATTTACATGATGTAATATTGTGTCAAAAAATAAAGAAACAAATATGCAAATCTACAAAACAAGGAGTCATTTGCATCAACAGAAAATATTTTAAGCCTTCAGCAGACTGCACTTATGTACAGACATGCAAATGTTGCACAGTGAGTTTTCAGGTGCGGCAGTGGATCCATGAGTCTGATTCACATGAGCTCCCCCTTGTGGTGTAACTAGTGAACTTTTTTGACCCATCAGGAGCTGCTCAACCAAGTGCCGAGGAGAGTTTCAGTAGAGGAAACGCTGGGTCCTGCCACTTTGAAAGAGTTTGCACTGGAGAACTTCAGGTAATATTATATCATATGAGTCTCTTTATAATTTGGCACTTCTGAATTATTGAACATTCATCTTACGTTTTAAAAACGTGGGTCTAAATTTAGTTGGTCGCAGAACAGAAACAGCAGTGACCCTGAGTGTATTTAAACAGAGACATCATACCATTTTATTAACAATTACATGAATGACAGCTTGTTTTAAATATTGCAAAGAGGGAAAGAAAAACCTCAAGAAGCAAGCTGGACTATTTCACTGATGTGTTCACACGGTTTCCTCCCTGTCACAGGCCTGTAGTTAGGGATGGCGGGCGACAGGGTTCATCCAGAGAGGTCAGCAATGAGAAGCTGTGGATTCATTCCAAAGAACCTCTCGATCAGCCGTTATTGAAGAGTCTGGTCCACAAATCTGACCTGAGCAACCTCGCCTGCAAGGCCTTCATTGATATCCTTGAAGCTAATTCTACTCTGTTGCAGATGAGGACACGTTTTCCCTCACATTCCTGTTGTAACATTAGAGAATGCTGAGATACCTTACCGTGTTGAACCCTTAAGTTCTAAACCTGACTCAATGAACCTGAAACTGTATTTTACAGTTTGTTTTCTTTAAGGACTTTTTACAGTTTCACTAATGCTATATGTAGATAGATGTGGAGAAATCTTTAAATGAAAATATGAGAGAATAATGGTATTGTTTCCCAAAATACTGTTGATTCAACTCACAGTAACATGCTTGTTTTTAGAAGTAAGAGCTCCTCTGTGTAAAAATACATTAAAGGACTGTGTTTGATACAGATCCTAATTTTCTGACTGTGCATGTGAGTCCTTAACTTTGGCCGCCACCTATCCTGAAGTACATGGGTGACTACCCTGTCAAAAACGCCCTCAGACCTGTGAAGCTGACTGAGCAGATCTTTGGGCCAGCCACCCAGAACAAAGCTTTGCAGGACGAGATCTACTGCCAGATTATGAAGCAGATGACCGACAACAACAACAGGTGCTGCCTCAGTGTGTGTTTGTGCATTTAAAAAAGTTTGCACCAAATGAAAAGCCAACATATCCAATCCTCTGTGATTTTTTTCCCTCCTTCCTTTGCTTTCCTCCCCACTCCCAGGCTGAGTTTGGAGCGTGGGTGGCAGCTGTTGTGGTTGTGTTCAGGCTTGTTCCCGCCCAGTCATGATTTGATGGGACACGCTCAGTGCTTCCTGACAACGCGGCTCAGAGATCCGCTGGCTGACGACTGCCTGCAGAGGCAGAAGGAGATGCGCAGGTCAGTAACAAAGAGGAATAATGGGTCTCATGTCGCAGGATGATAGCAGCATCCTGTAGAAAAGGGTTGCTTTCTGTTAGAAGGGCCAAGAATGCAAACTGATGTGATGTATAAAGACACACACTGAAACGAAACTTTTGAAAATCTACTATTTAAAATTTCCAACATGTCATCATCATATATCATCAGTGCATATAGGAAAGTTACAGTTTTGCGAAAGCATGTTACCTAATTTAAACAAAGTGCTTTCACTGTAAAATAGAGTAGGACTGAGCTATGGTGTTGTTGCATGGTTCATCTTAAATATACAGCAGTGCCTCTGAATATTTGTGTGTACAGTTAATTTATCTGTGTTATTTGTACCCTCAGTAAGAAGCCCAGGAAGTTTCCTCCTCATCAGGAAGAAGTGGACGCCATCCAGAAAAACAATGTCAAGACCTCCCATAAAATCTACTTCCCGAACGACACAACTGATGTACGACACAAAGCTCTCTCCTCTGAACACTTGTGTGAGGTGTCCATTAGGGTGCAGACTATCAGCAGCTTTTACCTGTTCAGTCCGTTGTTTACAACTGGCATTATTTTCTTGTGTTTACTAATGGAATGAAGTTGCAGCTAAACTTTTTCCCTTTTTACTTTTTCTCCATTTCACCTTTAGTTCTGTCAGTTTATTGTTATTCTGTTGTAATTATTATTACCTATTTTCCTTTCTGTATGTAGAGAGAAACATAAACATAATTCCAACCATCTATTTATTTGTTTAGCGAGGACTAAAGCAAAGGAAGTAGGATTTTTTATTTTATTTTAAAGATTAAGCACAAGCTCCACATACTGGGAACTCTGCTCACTGAGATGAGCTGGTTTATGTGTGTAAAATATGAGCTCCTGCAGCAGCTGATCTGCTTCGCGTAGCATAAAAACAGAGGTAAACATCGAGTCCACACTCTGTCTGTGGATAAACAATCTGCCTGCCAGTGCTTTTGTTCAATTTATACGAGAACCTTAGTGAAAAAAATATTACTTATGAATGAGTTTTGGTGGTTGGAGAGGTTAAGACTATGAAGGGGAAGTTACTTCCTGGAGTGTTGTTGTCGCTGTGAGGTTGTCAGGCAAACAAGGACACTCAAGGAAGTCATCATGCCAGATCAAAAATGATTAAATAAGTGCCTAAGTATTGTGTGGGAGGTGGATTTTTCAACATTTGACAGAACAGGGCTATCTGTTTGCCATCTTTATACTAAGCTAAGCTTCTTCTCATCTTCTCAATAAAGTCTACACAGGAAAGCGAATAAGTATATTTACCAAGATATAAAGCCTTTCTTTTAAGTAACATGTCAGTACACAGTGTACTTAAAATTCTCCTTGACTTCCTGTATTCACTGTTCTTGCTGTTGTGCAGATATTTGTGGTGACATCAACATCCACAGTCAAAGACGTGTGCAACAGTATTGCGTCTCGGCTCAGACTGAACTCAGCTGACAGATTTGGTCTGTACCTGCAAACACCAAACAAGGTGCAGTGGGGCCATTTCCCTGTGCAAGTTAGTTTTTTCATTCTTATGTTATAGCCATTTATGAGATTGTCGTGTGTCAGAAGAAACTGAGATGTAAGTTTGTGTTTTTGGTTTGCATGGCATTGGTTTACATTTTAATCTCTCTCCCCCTTTTCAACATATTGGTGTGATTCTGTTTTTAATTCTCAGGTCACACACTTGGAAGAGCAGAATTATTTCTTTGACAGTCTTGTGCAGAACCAAGACACTCCTAAAAAAGAAAAAAAAGTAAAAGAAGGTAATGCATCATGCGTCGCCTTCAGTTTTCACATCTCAGTTCTTCTTCATGTTAATTATTCAAATCTTGCTTCCCAGACCAGATCTACCAGGTGACATTTGTGAAGAAGCTCTGGCATGATGTAATTGTGGGGGAGGACCCGGTGGAAGACAACACCTTCCATTTCCCTCAGGTACGTAACCAAATGTTCACTTCATTTTGCTGGCTTTTACTCTTTTTCAACTTGTAAAATAGTCATAGTACGTGACCTCTGTCGTGTCTCGAAACAGGAGGTGTCTAAGTACCTCCAGGGGAAACACGACTGCACCAGAGAGGACATGATCAACCTGGGCGGGCTGCTCCTCAGAGTCAAAGTCGATTTAGACAAGCCGCAGTTTGATATGATCCCCAAAATGCTGAAGAATCTGGTTCCTGAAGACCAGACAAAAAGCATGTCCCCTGAAGAATGGAAGAAGGTAAAGGAAGAAGTGTAGAGAGGCGAGTGGAAACTAATTACAGGTCATTTTATCTAAGAAAAAGGAAAAAAAAAAACTTTAGCGGATTAACCAGGGGAAAAGTAACTTTTACAAGATTGTATCTAGTTGAAGGGCTGTCCATTAAGAATTTTTCTCTTTGTTTGCAGCACATCATCTCCTCCTACAATAAGCACAGTGGCCTCACAGCACAGGAGTGCAAAACCAACTTCCTGAGAGCCATTTCAAGCTGGCCAACCTTCGGCTGTGCCTTCTTTGAAGTCAGAGTGAGTCCTCATGATGAACAGAAAGTAAAAAAGACAACAATAAGAGGAAACTGTTTTGCCATTATCATGATTTCATCTGCATTTGACTTTGCAGCAAACCAGTGATTTGAGGCTGCCATATACACTTATGGTTGTCATCAGCCAGGAAGGTTTCAACGTAAGAGACCCAAAGACAAAGGTATTCACACTTAGCAGCCTTATATTCTGTTATGTTTCTCATCCTTTTTGTGGCAGTTAAATACTTAATTTCGCTCAAACAAAATGTCTTAATGCAGCTTAATGTCACTGTAAACCCTTTAGGCGCTGCTGATCTCGCACCCGTTCCGCAGCATTACGGACTTCCGCAGTAAAGGCGACAACTTCCAGGTGACCGCCATCATGCGTTCGGAGGAAAGCACCTTTGTCTGCGAAACCTCATTAGTGAGTGTCTGTCTTTCAATTAGAATGTCCAAACATTTCTTGCAGAAGTCCTCACACATTGTTTCATTAAATCAGTCCATTCATGTTAATTAACCTCTTTTGGAAGTTGTGATGTTGAAATAAAACAGACATCCATTTCCTCTTTTTTTCAGGCCAGCTCAATAGAGGACATCATTAAATTGTACATGAGCGTGTATGAGAAGCAGAAGCAGGACGGAATATTGACCTCGAACTTCTAGGACCAAAAATAGACTTGACTGCTGTGATTTATATGAACACTTGACCACTATCTGTGTAATAATGTATTTGCATAACAAACTGTCCCAAAAAACAGGTTACAGGTTCAGCTAAACAAGAATGTGTCATGATATGCGATGTATTAAGCTACAGCAGATTAATCTTGTTATTTTCTTAATTGGATGTATCTATCTATTGGTGCAGTAACTGAGACTTGGCTTTCTGCTCCCCAGACAACTATCCTGACAGGCTGCAGTGCCTGAGGCAGCCCATCATCGATGACAGGATCTGCAGGAACGCCTACCCCCACCTCTTCACTGAGAACATGGTTTGCTCCGGATTCATGCATGGAGGTGCCAGCAGCTGCCAAGTGAGTTGGACTAAACCACCGTGAACACACAGGGATACAGGCAATACCTAAGTGTTTGCCTTCCAGCAGTACAAACAGTCTGTCCTTACATGCAAATGATGCATACATCCACTCCAACACCCTCTAATTAAAATCAGGACCATACATTTTCACAGTGTCCCCATTTTTGACATTACCACATCACCACTCCCACTGCTGACTGTATCATTGACTGCAGGAAGATGATGAAAGAGTGTTGCAAGAGACACGTTTAACCCTCTGAACATTTTTCCTCCTGTTTTTTTAAAATATGCTTCATGATCAATTTTAATGAGGCTTAGAAATTAGAGAAAGAGATTGTATTTCTCTGAATCCACAATTTACAACCACCTTCACCAGTTATATATTATGTAGCAAATATAGTGCAACATAGTTTTATCAACACATAAATTGTATTATAATTTTGAGAAATTCTTCCAGAAAATGTACTATATTGCAACATATACTGTTATATTTCATTTATATTGCAAAGGAAAATTGTATTCATAACACCCACTTCTAGTTTTGAACATTAACACCAGTGATAAGAAAATACATTTACAGAAACACTTGTTACTTATTGTAGAGTTACAGTGCTAACCATGATGACAGAATGTAGCATGCGATCACTGAGACCACTTACAGTAACATTGTTCTTCTTCTGCTTTGTGTTTGCAGGGAGACTCTGGCGGTCCCCTGGTGTGTAATGGTCAGCTGCATGGAGTTGTGTCCTGGGGTTATGACTGCGCCATGCAGGGACACCCCAGCGTCTTCGCTCGTGTTTGCCGCTACAACAGCTGGATCAGCACCACCATGAGAAACAACTAAACACACACAGCCACCCATACGTTGATGTGCAAGCTGACATTACCACACCGTACTCGGTGTTCATACTCTGTTTATTTGGAACACCCTGTGTATCATTAGGTCATTCATATACATCTCATAAATAACATGTCTAGGCATAATGTTCTGTAAACAACAGGTGACAAAGAATTGCATTAATTAATAAAGATTTGCATTAGCATCCATTACATTTTTAGTTTATCTACATTGAGTTTAACAATTGTTGGAAAAACAATATTAACATGCTCTTGCTTGGTAATACTGTATTCTCAGTGCTTCTGTGTCCATTCTGTGGTTTGCTGTCACAAGCACACTGCTGTCTTGAAATTCGTTATGAAAACAAAAAAACGACCCTGAAACTGTTGCAAAGCATCCATGTGTATTATTTCATTTGTACTTACTGTGCTGTAGACACATGCATCTCTATGAAATGGCTTTACTGCGGGCACTGGAGTGATATGGGAGACAAGCAAACTTGAGTAAATAAGCAGTAAGGCATTTCTGCATTGCAGTCGTCTGGATTCTTTGCATGCATTCCTCAGATGGCGCTTTGTAAACTTCGCTGTTTCTTGTTTGCTGAGGCAACCTAAACATACAAAGGAAGAGACGGAGAGAGAGCAGAGGGAACAGTCGTTTCAAACAGGAAAGCATGTGATTCAAGGATGGCATGCCAATAAATATCTAACATAGCCACTTGAATACAAACTGCATCATTTTA
>JAPXVT010000009.1:10696231-10709072 GCA_029823135.1 Acanthurus reversus
ATGAAATGATGTGTGTGTGTGTGTGTGTGTGTGTGTGTGTGTGTGTGGGAAACACCTTCACTGTAACCAACCTGCTCTGGTATAAAACCAGTTGTCATCACAGGGAGCCAGCTCCTTGTGCCTGGCAAGCTTCACTGTGTCGACCCATTCTGGGACTTTCAGTTTGCCAGACCTGAAAAATCAATTATCAGTTGATGAGGTGAATCAACTGACTGGACTGTTTCCTCAAACAACACAAGGCACAGAACAATGGGATTCAT
The DNA here is from genome assembly GCA_029823135.1 of Acanthurus reversus. Taxonomy (NCBI): domain Eukaryota; kingdom Metazoa; phylum Chordata; class Actinopteri; order Acanthuriformes; family Acanthuridae; genus Acanthurus; species Acanthurus reversus. Next base: position 10,696,492 of record JAPXVT010000009.1, read on the forward strand.
TCAACACATATGCATTATGTAACGTGTATTTTATTACTCTGTGGGTCTTTTTTCCCTCTTACACGAAGTACAATTTTTCCATCTAGACTGTTTTGGCATTTGTCGCTAAGTTTTCAAGACATGCTGAGACAATGTCTTCTCTTCAGTACAATAGCTCTATATGGCACTCTGCTTGTGGTGTTTACAGCAGCATCTTTAAAAAAAAACAAAGGCAAAGTCTCCTTTCCAGAAAGCATGACTAACATTACAGCTCATGCTGCTGTCATGAGCATGATTCTCTCGTCCATTAGCAGATTTCCTTCTACACGGAGACATGACTTGTAAAATGATTTTCACAATTGCTTGCAAATGTAGCCAACATCACCTCCATGGAGTTCACAAAATCATGTGCATTAGGCTAATTAAAAAAAAATCTCTGTATCCACATCAATGTGTAAATGTGAGAACTGAAGAACGATCTCACAAATTCCACTTTGTGCACGTGTTTTTGTTTGTTTTTTTTACTGAAGAAGTATTTTTGTATGTGTAGTTGAAATGTGCAGAGTCAAATTTTAAAAATACAAGTTTACAAAGTCTGACAGACAGGTACACAAATGTTTCATTTTTTTATTGAGCTACAAGTATGAATTTTCAACATTTTAAGCATTTTTATTTAGCTTTACATAATAAATTTTGTGGCCTTATTAAATTTTTGCAAGTCTGTTTTAGCAGGGTTTGTGTGTGTGTGTGTGTGTGTTGGGGGGGGGGTGTATTAATTTGAATTTACATTGCATTAAAAAAAAACCTTCTCTGTTTTAAAATAAGATTCTCTCTCTCTCTCTTTTTTTTTACTTTCTTAATTGAAAAAATCAACAACACCAGCACTGAACTGGAAAAACAATAAAAACCAATACTTTCTCATCACTATAAGGTCAACTTTTATTTTTAAGCCCTTGACTTTTATTTACATCATCCTGTCTTCCTGTGTGATTGACAGGTGGCTGTCAGCCAGTCATGCACTGCGGGCTGGTTTTGAGTTAACTTAACGTTTACTTACTTTTTGAGAAAAGCTGACAAAGCCCTGACAAACTCCTGCTGGTTGACATCTTTCACAGTCACACTGGGCATCTGAAAAACAAAGTGGAGGAAAAGGTGAGCTAAAAATGAAATCACAGAAAATGAACACAATGGCTTTGTGAGTCAAAATGCGCCGCACGTTGCAGCAGTTGTAACGGCTGGGTGACATTTTTGCTAACGTTAGCTTGGCTACTAACATTAACTAGCTAGCTCAGGTAACAGTAAAGTTAGCTAACGTTAACTGATAGCACGGAAGACGTGACATATACTGATAGTTACCCATACAAACAGCTCTCATATTATCCAGTAATAACAAATATCATTTTATAAATACCATACAAAGCGGACAGCCAGGCGGGCAGGTGTGGTAATGGAGCTAATTTGGCCGACGGTAACGTTAGCTAATGCGGCGAAGCACTTAGAAAGGAGGATGCTGAGGAGGGAGGAAGGACACTGCCCTCATTTGGAAAGGATGCCGTAGCCTGATTTAACCTCTCCAGCAGCCTTAAATTCCTACTTTATTCAACACTTAGACCAAGGTAACTCAAACACTGATGGTAAAATTCTGTACGTATGTTTTATTTACTCAGTATGCCTCATATGCGAGGTAAATAGACAGTAAAACAATGTTAAAAAGCTTTGTCACTGTGGTGATGCTCGGCGTGAGCAGCTCCCGTTGGATCCCAGCAGAGGGCAGTGTTACGGCATCTTTTCTGTCATATGTGGCCCATTTCTCTGTTTTTATCAGAACCAAAGGCTTTTTAAAGGGGTGCTGCAGTATCAGGCGAGGAAATGCACCTCAGTAAAGAAGGCTCCACTGATGCAGAGTCAGAGTTAGTAACGTTACCTGTAGTTTCTTTTATACCAGGTAGAAGCATACTGACTGTAAATACTGTCAGTATTCTGCTTATCACTTTTTCTTTTACAGTGGATGTATAAAATGGGCATTTGACCTGAAGGATATTAAAGTATGACCATGAGATAACATTTTTCATGCAATATAATTGCTTTCATTCATGACTGATCGCTGTCAGCTGCAGTGGTATGTATAATATGCCATCCCTGTAGATTAGATTCTGGGGAAAGTCCTGGCCTCTTTTTGCCAAGGTGATTGCTGCCCTTGGCAAACAACAAAAAAAAAGTAATATATGCAAAGTATGCAGTGACTGCTACCTGTGTAAAACTCTTAATTCAAAGTCATTCCTGGCACAAATGTAGTTATGTCTAAAGACAGCGCACAAAAAAAGCTTCCTAACCAAGGTGACCGGGATTCTTCACATTTCTCTCGTGACCTCACATGACCCGTCTTCTTTCTCCTCTGTTTTTTGCCTTTTTGCCTTGATCACTGACATTGTATTAGTAAAAGTTATCATATGATTTCAAAGCTTTGTTCATGCCACCCTCGACCTGCCTCTAACAGTGTCTAAACCTGTGAACTGAATTGAAATCCAGCATACCTGCAAAATTAGTTTTTTCTCGAGGTGTAATTTGGAAAACCTCACCACTTCACTCAAGTATTTAAAGCTGCATTAGGCAAAACATTTGCAAACCTAAGCAACACCTTCTGTCTCTTTTCATCTGCTGCCTTGTATCGAGGGAGAAGAGAGAGATTCAGTCCCTCAAAGACATCGCTCCAAGTGCTTTGGACCAGGATGGAGTACCCCAGGGCCCAGAGGCAGCTAGGACGACGTCCTTCGGTGGGGTGAGAGACTGGTGCACAATAATCTCTGTCCCTCCTCAAAAGATATTTCACATTGTTGTAAACATGTCTGTTTGGCACCTGTCCATAAGAGAGCTATTACATCCAACATAATGAGCCAGAAACTCTTATTTCAACAAGACATGTTAACACAGGTGTTTGTACTGTTGTAGGCAAATAAAAGGTGTTACAAATTTTGCATAAGCTGCAGGATTTTCTACAGGGTTTACTGCCACTAAATGAGGCTTTCCCAAAGGTACACGCATCTGCATTTACGCCTGTGATAGGCCGAACTCTTCCTTTACAGGCGAGATTTTCAAAAAAATTAAGAAGTTCAAAAGTCTAGTTTCTCTCAGACCACTTGAGTTATAGTATTTTGAAAGATTATTTTGGATTTTTATCAGTGATGCCAGTAAGTTACTGCCTACTTCAGCTTTAAGTGAGAAACTAAATTTCCATAGGCACTGAAGAAGCTGTCTTACTTGAGGCAGTTGAAATCGATTGAACTTTTTTTTTTCTTTCATTTTTGTCATTCAATACTTAACATGTTAAAATGACTCGAATACCAATAACAAGATATGAGAGACAAAGGTTTCCTCACTCAGTCTGACACGTAGCCAATAAACCTGCAGAGTGAATAATTCATCGGTGATGTTAAACCAGACGAGCAAATGTTCACTCGATAAATGAATGAAATGATAAATGTTTTGTCAGAATTGCGAGGTTTTAAGTTTTTAGTGAATGCACTCGTCACTTGAGTATGAGAATTAAGAATTAGCAACAGTTATCTAAACCTACAACCGAGTTATTGATGTCTGCATGTCGTGACTGCGGACTCATGCTGAATGTTACAGGAAGATGTGTTAAGAGGTGAAATTAGTTAAATAATTTATTAGTCATTTGACAGTAAAATACAACCCATTCATTGGGTGACTTCTGTGCTTTTTTTATTTACAACACTTGCAAAAAACCCCCAAAACAAATATATGAAAACGTACAAATACAATAAAGCCGCTTGATGTGAGGATTTACAGCATTTTCTTGTTACAGTCAGATTTAAGTTGAATTTTGTCTGAGTTTTTGCTCATCTATTTAAGATAGTAAGCAGATTGAAAGCATGACTTTTTGGCTCTGGTAGTTTGAGATAAGACTTACATTATTTGTCACATATTTTGAGTTAATGATTAACCAAGAAAATAACAGTGGGATTATTTAATAATTAACAACAAATCATTCAGTGTGACAAATTATGTTGTATATTGTCTTAAAGCATTGCCTGGTGTTTTAGAAGTTTTTCTATAAGTGCAGTTTGACACCACAAAGTGCTGAAAATACAGAAAATCCTGCAGTTTTAATTATTTCTTGCTTGACCCCAAAAAGTCATGTATTTCTTTTCTGGTATGTCGGCTAACATCACATGTGGATTACCACATCCAGTGTGAACACTGCATCTAAACCAAGGTAGATGAATGTGTGTTTACAAATGTGCACACGTTTATATGCACGCACACACACACACACACACACAAGCAGACACACAGCAGCCCTGTGCTCTCTGTGTCTGCCCGTCTAAACTTCTTCCCCTCCCCCCCCAACATCTCTCTCCCCTTTTTTGTCCCCCTCGCCCTCTCCTTTTCCCCTCCCGCTCGCTCTCTCCTGCCTGCTGGCACTATTTCAAGCCTCAGCCTGGGAGAGAGAGAGAGAGAGAGAGAGAGGTAGAGACACACAGATGCGCAGTTAGAGCGAGAGAGAGAGAGAGAGAGAGAGGGGAGGGGAAAGCAGACAGGATTTAGAGTTCAAGTGCACGTGCAGAAAATAGGCTGAATAGAGGAGAGTCAGAGCAGAAAGGAAACCAGGAAAAGGAGCGGCAGGGGCGGGAGACAAAGCACACAGTAGCTCTTTCTCCTCGTCTTTCTTCCTCTCTATTTTCTCCCCACAGAAAGAGAAGGTATTAGCCTCAGAACAGAGGGCTGGCAAAAAGAAAGCACAAAATTCAAATACCGTGAGCGTAAAAAGAAAAAAAAAATGTATTCCTATTCATGCCCCCTCCTCTTTCCTCTCCCCACCGACACACTCCTCCTCTATCCCTCCCTCTTGGATATTTCTCCATGAACCCCGAGTCTCTCTTTCTCTCTCGCTCTCTCTCTCTTGCTTCTTGCAGGCTCTCCTTTCTCTCCCCTCCCACCTCTTCACACACACACACACACATGCACACACCCCGGAGTCCTTCCCACTCCTTCCTCTCACGCGCGCTTACTATCCACTTTCACTGGAGAGAGACCGACTGCAACAAGCTCGTTTTTTTTTTTCCCTTCCTTTTTCTTTTGCTTGCCAGTCTTTTGCTGTTGGTTATGCCCTCATGTGCCGAGGCACCATCACACAGACGCTTCACCCCTACTATTCGTGGCGCCCCTGAAAAATGCAGGCCGTGGATTGTCTCTGCGTTAGACTGATTGCCACAAACCACTTGTCCTCTCCTCAACAGTTTTTTTCTGTTCTTCTGCAGTATTATTTTTTGGAAGTCAGAGCTCGACTTCTGCTCAGAAAGCTTTTTTTAAAACCTTATCCGTATTCCGGAGCGGGAGCTTAGGGTTAAAGAGTGTCCAATGGACAGATGAAGGGGACAGAGGCAAAGAATGAGAGGAAAAATGGAGAGCATGGTCCGTGGTAGAAAGCGATAAAGACAGCGAAAGAGAGAGAGAAAGAGGTAGGAGAAAGAGTACCGGCAAGAAAAACAGGAGGGGGAAGAGAAGAGAAGGGGGACCAGTAGGGGATAGACTTAGGAAGGAGGGACGGCCGGGTAGGAATTGGCAAAAATCGCGGGAAAAAGGAGAAAAAACAAAACTCCAGAATAGGAAGGAACTGGACTTCTCTCCAAACTCAGACTCGCACTCTTCGGCCGCCTTTGATTTTTGCTTTTTGACATGATTTTTCATCACTTCTCGGGTCACCCTCTCATTCATCTGTGAGTATACTGTATGTTCATGTCCTTTTCCTTTCCCATACATTCATCATCTCCGCTTGTCCTTCTTTCTTTAAAGCATTGTCCTCTTTCCCCGCCTTTGCCTTCACTTCATTTTTCAACACTCCTCTTTTTTTTTTCTCCTCTTGTTTGAAAAATGTGTTCCCTAGGTTGCTAATCCCCCCATCCTGTTCGTCTATCCCATCTCGTGCTCCACCTCTCTCCTTCTTTCACTGTCGTTCCCTCTTTCCTCCTTCAGCTCCTCTTTATCGTGGGTTATCGCTGCTCTCTTTGCCTCTCCTTGAAGGATTACCTCTGCTCACATTTAGATGAGGGCTTTGGAAAGGGATCACTGAGTGCACCCAGTTTTAGGGGGCCCATGCATGGGAGGCTAGCACATGAAGGAGGCAGGGTGTGTGCATTTGTGTGTGTATCTATCTGTACTAGTCTTGTACGTGTGTGTGTTAGTATGTTGGGGTGTGATTAAGAGTTAACAGAGCCGGCAGTGGTGAATGGTCACTCCTGCTTACGCATGCGTGGAGTTGCACGATCACGTTTCATGTTTCATATTTGTGAAATGACTGCTTAATGCTGTTTTTTTCTCAAGCGAATGTAAACGAAGGCTGAAGTGTTCGATCGGGGCGAATCGGAGAGGTGAAAATGCTCAAATTAACCGCAGGATTTCTTCTCCTTCGTCTCTCATTGCATATATTTCACTCCTCCCATGCTTCCCCCCCTTTTTCTATCCCATCTTCCATCCGTTCATCCGGGTATCCCCAATCTATCCGCTGGTCCGCCTGTAAAGACAAAAACCCACGGTCCAAGAGGTGGTTCGGTATCAACAAAAGATAGGGCCGGATTCGTTTCAGGGCGTAAACTAAGTAGCAAACTGGAGTCAGTTTCAACAAGTTTTTTTTTTTCCTTTTGATAAACTGCGCATTTGGGCGAGATTACTTTGGTTTCATGTGGTGAAGTTACAGGTAAAGATGGAGGCTTTGGTGCAAATTACTGCATATCCGCAATGTAAAGATGTCGACTGTAGTGGATTATATAAATGCGTTTTTTCGTGCTGTAAGTACAGTGGGCCTAACGCTGGGCAGCAGACAGAGGCGCACGACACATAACACAAGTCTGATATCGTCCATTTTCGGTCCATCCGCTGTGATCTCTGTCGAGTATACCTTTTTCTCCCGCAGTATCCGCCTCAGAAATCTGCTGGCATCTCTGTCCTTTCCCTTTTCTCCTCTCCTGTGCTATATGTGTGCCTGCTGTGTTTTTTATTTACATAGCTTCCTGTTATCTCTGCCCACATTTACTCTATCACTTGCCACAGTTGTTATCTATATCCGAGATTGTCCGCTGGTATCATTCCGAGACGAGTGTGTGTGTGCGTTACGATGGTTTTTATTTGTGATTTTCTGGAACAATCAGTGTTGAAACACCTTTTGGTTGTTTCTGCTACTGTCTGTCATTTTTTGTCCTGTTTAACGTCTTGTTTATTATCTATTTCAGAATGACGTGAATGTACTGACATGATCGTCAAAAGCGTGGATGCTTTTAAAAATACATACCGTAGATATGATAAAAAACAGCTTATTGTATTGTAGCTGTTGTTAGATAACAGTGCCTGGCCTAGTTCTCTCATAATATTCCATGTCTAAATGTGTGCTAAATTAATATTTCAATGGTTTTATAAAGAATACAATGACGTGACATTTGCAGTCTGGCAGCATCACTGCATTCTGTGATAAGCTTGGTGGGAGGACGCTTTTGTTTAGTGGCGTCCCGGGCTCGACCTTTCCCTGACCTCCACTGTAGCTCTCAAGAAAATGAAGCCAAAAGACTTTGATGTCGAAATTCTCGTCTGCGTTTTTTGCGGCCAAAGACACAAGAAGGTTAGACGAGAGAAACACCTCCCCAGAGCAGCGAACTTGTGCTTATATGTTGTCAAATTTGACTTTTACGTTACCAAACCCGCACTAGCACCTTTGATTCCACTCCTGGGGGGATTTGATGGTAATGCCAGTGTAGTGGGACCCCCAGGTTATGAAATATAACTCAGACAGACCTGGTGTTATGTAATCTTACATAACTGAGGCGGCAGCTCAGCAGGGTCGTGATCAGGGGCTCTGGAGGAGAAGCTATATGGGTCTGCTTATGGTATGAACTCACTGGCAGGGTCAACACACTCTGGGCCTTAAAGGGGAAGAGGCCCCGGCTTCATAAAGATACTACAGTATCCACACATATTGACTTAAGTGCCTGACGCCTAAAGGCTGAGGGAATAGAATAACCTCACCTATTGTAGGAACAGTTTGCTGCAGGCTGCTCATTTACTCATTTTATGTACGTTTCTCGTCGTATCCAGTTTCACACTAACTCCTGTGTCCTTAATCAACTTTAAAACATGCATTTCTGATTGAAGTCAGGCTCTAATCTAATAGTTGGCTTGCTTAAATACTGTGAAACCTCTTCAAAGATGGCTCGAGTACGTCTGACTGCATAATAGAGGATATGTGTCATTGCACAGTATGTTAGACGTATTCAGAGTACTACAGTCCTGTGCCATGAGCCGTGATTCTCCGCCAGCTCTGTGCGAATCCTGCGTGTTTCTCATCCATAATTGATGACATTCAACCGCAGCATACATTAATGGATCGAACAGACCTCAGGAATTCCCATGCAAGCTGCCATTGTGTGTAGAAGGTTTGAATTTGTGCTGCTGAGTTTTCCCTGCTGGAGTCTGACAAACTGACTGGTGCAACACCCTAACAGCCCTGGTGTGAAATACAAGTAGCACAACGAAGTGCCTGCAAGACTAGAGTGTTTTATTTAATGAAGAATTTAAAAGAAATTTAAATAATAGATGAAGGGCCAAACAAGTAATGATATGGTTAAACATGCACCAAGGGTAAAGTGATCAGATTCAGGCTATTTTAAGGGACAAATCAGTGCATAAATTGCTTTTTACAGAATGCCCATTATTCTCACACTAATTACAATGAAATGTGATTTTTTTTTTCCAGATCGAGCCTCCAAGACAACCTGAACTTTTTCTTTGAAGTTGTGATTTTATTTCAGGTAAGGAAATGTTTACTACGCATTTATTTAATTTATAGAATTCTAAGTGGGTAATAGATTCTGTAACTTTCTCTCATCCACAGAGATTTAATCTATGTATAGCTTTGTTTAAAACCAGGTCCTTCAATGACTAGACTTTTGCCTAATGGCACTCAGCAGTCAGAAGCACTTGGTCAGCCATTTTAGTCTGTGGCCCGATCGAAACGTCGATGCACCATCAGAATAATTGAATTACTCTTCCCTGAGTCATTCTGTCGTGATTAACCTCCCAGATATGTGCTAACCGTGGGCCTATGTGAAACCAGCGGACCGACAGTCCGTCATTTTTGTGGCACGCCTATTTGAGTCAGTTTGGTGAAACAGTGTTGGCTATGGCTTATCTTAGTAAGCAACAAGTGGAAGGGTCATCTGTTGGTCACGTCCCGATTATCAGATGTTGTTGAAAAGTGAGAGAGTTTGGGCATAAAGAGCGCCCTGTGGCGTAGCCTTGAAGCTAGCTTTGGAGATGCCTCACATTACATTTTTGTCTTTGTGCTGATGTCACCCCCATGCCCCCGGTCCAGCAGCAGCAGCAGCAGGAGAATAAGAGCTACATTCTGCTTCGGCGACACAATAGAGCCCTTCTTGTCCTGATATTTTCACAATGTGTTTTCGCAGGGCCCCGCGCACACACATGCACACACACATTTCTCTGCAGGCAGCACAGGCCATTGATTCAGGTAGTTGAGCTCTTTACCTGATATTTCCATTCTTGTCGTAGCTGTTTGCGCAGAGATTTGAAGCAGTTTGCTCTCACTGTCAAAGAAGTGCTTTGCAAATACGCTGCAGGTCATTTGTCATATTTTCAAGATTCTTTGGCAGCACCCACTTACGAGGGAGAATGTTAATGCTGCTTTATAAACAGTGTGGCGTCAGTCCCATGCATATTTTCAAGATTGATAATTTAAGGGATGTTTTTCATGCGTTAGTGATGGAGGAGCAACGTAAGCGGCTGCATTACAGTGTCGTGGTGTGGCATGGGTTAACGTCTGAGGATCAGAGGAATGTGTCGGGGTCGACAGGGAGAATTCCTCAGTCCTGCGCGACTAGGTCACTGCACTGACAAGAGTCTACCACCTTTTTTAGCATGCGCACTGCCGCCCTGCGCCTCTGTCTCATTGCCCTCTATCTTTTTCTAATTCTGCCTGCCTGCCTCTCTCTCTCTCCTCGTTTCCCTCTGTCTGGCTCCAAGACTGTCCTTCTTTCACCCCTTCCACTCTCCTCCTTCACATCATTTCATCTTTTGTTCTTCTCGCTCGCTCTTTGTCTCTGACTCTCTCTCCTGTCTCTTTTAGTTAATATATAAATTTATTTTGCTGTCCTACTTTGCCTTCTGTTTTCTCCACTCTGTGTTCCGTCTTTTATTTGTCCCCTTGCACTTTTCGCTTGTGTTTTTTTGTCTTCAAATATTCATGCCTTTAGGTATTTATACTCCAAAGTCATTATTCTGTCATTTTCGTCTGGTATAGCCATTCTTCAAACCTTCACCCTCCTATCTTTTTTTGTATCGAGTCTGTCTCTCCCTGTCTGTCGTTTTCTGTGGCACGTTGAGTTGACTGCTGCAGGTGCTTTCAAGAGGACAAGGCAGGAGTGCAGGGGAGTGAGGCAAAAAAAGAGACACGGACTTATACATTCTCTGTAAGCTTGTGAATATGACACTGGCATGTTTGTTATTGATGCAGTGCTGTAGCATACATATGGTGCCTGGTGGTGCTGGTCATGTATGATTTATATGGTGCGTTCCCACACACAGGCCGAGGGCTTTCATACCAGCTATCTGTATTCCTGACTGAGTGAAGGAGTTTGCAGTCTCACCTCTTCATTGGCTGACAGCGGAGGTGACAGACAGACCCCCAGGTACAGGAGCGTTTCCGTTGATGGAAGATGTGGCGGTTTGACACAGTCTGAACCTCGCACATGCTCGCTAAATGGAAGCACATTTCTCTCATTTTACACAGATGTAGGCTGTGCGCAGTCTTATACCTCATGCAGAGGGATGTTGGCAGTAACATCTGGAGATTCTCTTGTTCTTTTGTACGCTACATCTGTATACATGTGGATTCCTTGTGGAATACCTGGCTCAAATTTTTCCTGATTTATTCTTCACTTTACTTGGGTGACAGATGTTTGTGGTTTACCACAACCCGACATCATGACAGCAACAAAAAAAATTTAAAGGCAGAATTAAGAGGTATTTTATCACACTTTTGTGTGACAATGTAACACTTCATTTTAATTGTTCTTTTTTGCCATCTGAACTATTCTGTCATGTAAAATTATTGACTGCTCTGTTCAATCTTGTAATTTATTTAAAGAATATTCAGCTTTTCAGGAACTGGCACTTATTGCAACAAAGTTACTTCAAAGTGCTGAATCTGTTTGAAATAAATCAATCACTTCACAGATACAAAATTAATTAAAAATGATTTTAAAAAATCGATTGATCACTTAAGTTAATGGTAAAATAAAAATACCAAAACTCATAGAACATAATAATATTAACTGATATGTTTTAAATTTAAATTGCTGTGAATTTATACTGTTAGTCATACAAAAGAAAACATTTAAAATCTTAACCACTGACTTGAAAGGAGTAATTGGCATTTTTTACTATTTTATGACATTTTATGGACAAACATTAAATCTGACCGCTGTAAAAAAATAAAAGACAGATTAATTAATAATAAAAAATCAGTTGCGGCTCAAATGCATAAATATTTCTATTTAAACTAATCTTAAAATGCTTGTCTAGATCTAGATTGACCACATCATCTTATCTACCCTGTCGTATTAAATTATTGATTGCACTGTCATGCCCATCTTGTAGCCTATTAAGGCTAAAACTAGCCAACTGAATTATTCAGTGAAGTGTTTGATTCCATAAAATATATATTCAGCATTTCAGAAACTGAAACCTACTTTAAAAAAGAGATAGCTTGTATTAAAGCACACATTTAGAGCTGAAGTGAAATGTTGATTAATCCATTACGAGATTGACAGAGAATTAATCTGCAGCTGTTATGATGATTATTAATCGAGACAATGACTGGATTTTGATTTTTCCACGTGTAAATTTGCTGGTTTTAATAGTTTATTGCAGTCTAAAGATGGCAATTGATGACATGGGCTTTGGAAAAATGTGATGAGAATTTTTCACATGAAATAAATTGATGAACAAAAAATAATTATTGTTAATTGAGCCAATAATTATGTGACTGACAGCATAGTAACTATTCCATGATGGTACATATTACTGTAACTTGCTGCCCATCTTGAAGTTCAGTTAGGTTCAAACTTGCCAACTGCATTGTTCAGTGAAGAGTTTAATTCCATAGAGGGTGTTAAAGATTTCGACACCTACTGTTTGTACAGAAGTTTAAATATTTGTGAATATACTGTACCCACTAAAATGAGTCTCAACTATGTGTGAGGCTGAACTATTTTAGGTAGCACAAATCTCCAAATTGGATTTGCAGAATTTTGGGATAAAGCTCTTCAAATACCATTTTACTCAGCTCTGACAACATGTGTGCAAATCTGTGTGCGTGTTTGTTTGTTTGTGTGCGTGTTTGCTTGTGTGTGTGTGTGTTTGCCCGACCCGCCACCAAGCACCCAAAGCCCTGGCACTTTCAGACAGTGAGGGGAGGTGAGACGTGAGTAATAGCACTGACTGATGATGTCACAGACAGCATCGCGCCGCTTCAGCTGCCACCCTGACCCGGCTTTAGGATGGCGGCAGCAGCA
>JAPXVT010000009.1:10737014-10747306 GCA_029823135.1 Acanthurus reversus
GGGGCGTCAGAGATGTGACTAGCTCAAAGACGGAAGAAACCAAAACACAAATAAATAAAGCATATTTAAAGAAGGAGAGGCAGATCTAGTAAACAGTGGTGGACTGATGATGTTCCTCATGTAAAACAGTGAACAAAATATTTACTATTTAAAAAAGCTTCTACAGTTTATTGCAACACTGTGAAAGGACTAGTAACTGGGGATTGAGACCACTGAATAGGATCTATTATCTGTATTAACTGATTTATTTATTGTCTGATATAGTTTTCTTTTTACAAATGCGGCTCTGAGCATCTTAACGTTCAACTGGGAATCAAATAGAGACAGATACTGAACCAGGCAATATGCCTCTGATCTATAACTCAGCATAAATCTGTGATTATGATCTGTAATATTTCTTTATCTGAAAAAATATCTCAGCAGCTGCTGAAAATAAATCCATCAGTGTGTCGCTACAGTAACTTATTCTAACTTTGACGACCCAGTTTGAGCATATTATCATTTTTAAGGTGAAATTACTTTGCATGTGCGTAGAAATGATTTAGTCCTTGTGCTTTTTACACCATTACAGAGAGAAAATGTTATTCATGGCTCTGTTAACTGCATTTAAAGAAAAAAAAAAAGATCCACAAGTTGCGATCCTACAAAACTGACAAAAAACAAGGAAATGCAGTGGCTGATAACAGGCCTGCGGGCTGCCAGAGGACTTTGCTGAGTGATGCACAACTTCTGTAAACCTTTACTTCACTGGGCTACAGTCCAAATATAGACTGAAGCCAAATACATCTGAAATGCCCAGGATCCATTCTTTATAACAGCCCATGACTGAGACACACTAGAGCTTATTGTGTCAAAACAAAAACATTTTTCCACATTTAGAATAATTTCCCACTGTAAAATTTAGAGCTGAACGAAATAACTGCAAAAAAACAAGAACCAAGAGCAAATCTGCATAACGCCAGGTTCGACATTCAGGTGAACCGTGCTTTGGTTTCTGTGCATATTACTAGAGGCATGATAAATCGGGCCAGTGCGTGTGATATTTGTGCTTCCCCTTTTGTCTCAATAGAGTTTGAGCACATGCGGAGAGAAAGACAAAGTGAAAAAGAGATGCAGAAGTGAAGACTCAAAGATCAACAGATGGAGGATTATTCACAGCTAAGCTAAGCCCTGAGGGAAGGAGCTCTGAACTCTCTCACACACACACACACACAAAACACCAGTTTACTGCTGGCTGACCTACAGCGACATTAGAGTGGCAGTGGATTCAATCTTGAGGAATTAATGTCTACAAAGGGCTTGTGAGTTCATTTTTTTCAAGGTTAGATCTGATGTGGCTTTAAAAAGGGGTTCCCAAACTTTTCCATGCCAAGACCTGCAAGACTGCCTTTTTGCAAGGTGTCTATAAAAAACCAGGTGACACTACTACGACAAATATTTTTTAAAAGTTCATACTTTATGTATGCTGCTTCATACTTGTGAGTTTTTGGACATTTCAGCAGCTAGGCCGTTGGTTTGCTCGTCACGTCTTTCACTTTTAAGATGGCCAATTTTAGAGTTAGCATGAGCTAATTATATGCTAACAAGAAAGTTGAGTTGCTACTTTTCAGAAACAGAGCAGAGCCGGGCAGGCTGTCACATGTCATAAGCTGTCAACACAACTTATATTATTGGAAAGATGGTCATGGCAAGCAAATAAATAAATAATTTAAGAAAAAACAATATCAAATGAATGTAAGTTACATTGTAAATTTACACAATAATAATCTTTTTAAAAATAATTTGGTGTTAGCATCTTTCATCATTGTCACTCCATTTGCTCTATAAAAATCATACATCTGAAACACTTCACCTCGTGATTTGGGTCATCAAATAATAAAATCTGACATTCATTTCAAAGAATGAAGGTTTTGAAAATGAATGTGCTTGGATTTTGCTCTGATAAAACTACTATACATTGTGACAACTTGAAAGTTTAGTTTTGAGCTACTGTCCTGAGTGTGAGGTGGGCACGTCACGATTATCCTGTCCAAAATAACTGCGATTATAAATATTATCCTGATAATCATCAAAATATTCTTAAAGTTTTAAAATACAAACTTAAATTGCACTCAAACACGCTGAACTAACTTACAGTGTTTTGTTGGGTAATCTATTTTTTATTGCAGCACAGTTAAGACACACATCTTAAAGGGATAGTTCACCCAAAAATTAAAGTTCAGTCATCATCTAGTCACCCTCATGCTGATTGAAAGGCAGGTGAAGTCTTTTAGTCCACAAAACACTGCTGGAGTTTCACAGGAAAAAGGTGTTGCATTAATCTCCCAAACAATTGAAACAAATGGTGACCAAGTTTCAAACCTAAAAAGAAAACAAAAAACAACATAATAAAACCATAAAATGCCTCCGTGCCACTCATCTGAAGTAATCTAAGTGTCCTGAAGTCCCAACATACCAAGTTGTTTTAAAAAATATCACAGATGTTGTGTAGTGTTCAGGTACGTGAATGTGACTCCCTTCTTAGGAGCTACAGGCTACAGTGAACAGAGAGGCCAAAAACATAGCATCAGTGGCATTTTTCAAAACAACTTAACATATCGAGGCTTCAGAACACTTGGATTACTTCAGACAAGCAGTTTGGAGACATGTTATGGTTTTGTTATGTTTTATGTTTTTTTTTTTTTATGTTTGAAACGTGGTCACCATTTGTTTCAATTGTTTGGGAGATTATTGCAACCTCTTTCTCCTGTTAAACTCGAGCAGCGTTTTGTGGACTAAAAAAATTCACCCAATCTTCCATAGGCATGAGGTTAAGTAGATCATGACTGAATTTTCATTTTTGGGTGAACTATCCCTTTAATTCAATAAATGCTGCAGCTCCAGCTAAAACGGTCATTTCTTTTAGTAACAGTACATGACTTAATTAATGTACTGATGATGATTTGTGGTTTATTTTTCTTAACACGAAAAAAAGGTAAAGAATTCCGTCGTGCTTGATCTCACTAACACCCAGTTCTAATATTAATATTCAGTTATTCAATTCAGTTCAATTCAACTTAATGTAAACATTAACTGGTTATCAATTAAATAGTCAATGTGCTTTTCAATGTTTAATTTATAGGTGCAAACGTAACAAGAAGTCTACCGGTATGGAAGAAGAAATAAGGACAGCTGAGGCGGAACAAGCAGATGCTGCAAGCAATGAGGGAGAGTCCAGTGTAGAAATGTCAAGCAACAGTCCAACTAAAAAAGGAAGAGGGAAGCCACAAGGTTCAAAGAAGTTAAAGGTTTGTGTTACAGACGTTAATCTAATGGAGCTCGTTTCAGGCATTTCCAACGGTGGGTCCACAAAGCCACAGAGAGGAAGAGGGCGTCCAAAACGCACAGAGCAGCAAGGATCAAGAGACAGGGATGCTGATAATTCCGTTAAAACTCCTCAAGGTCAGGGGAGGCCAAAAGGGTCCAAGAAAGGGGCCAGTGATGAAGACAGCCTTGTGACAGAACATTCTCCCAAGAAAAGAGGCAGGCCAAAAAAGTCTCTAAGCAAAAGCACACATGGGATAGCTGTTGATAAAGAATTACCAAACGGTGGCTCTGATACACCAAAACCAGGAAGAGGTCGCCCAAAAGGGTCCACAAAGCGCAAGTCGGAAAGTTTAACAAGTGGTGAAGAGACTGAAGGAATTTCTGAGACACCGAGGAAAAGAGGTCGGCCAAAAGGCTCTCTCAATAACACAGTGAGACTGGAGAGAGAGGTGAGCAGTGAGGAGGAGGAGGTGGACGCTGATGGGAACACACATTCACCGAAAAGGGGGAGAGGTCGGCCGAGGAAAGTGGCGGTTAGTACCACAGAAGAGTCAACAGAGAATACAACAAATGGCGTCTCAGATACTCCTAAGAGAGGGAGGGGAAGGCCAAGAAAAAGTATTGAACAGGTGAGTGGAGATAAACAAGAACTGGTCACAGATGGCTCCCAGCTGATTAAGAGAGGAAGAGGTCGACCGAAAGGATCTCTTAACAAGAAACCCTCGGCTTATAAGGTGGCTTTGAAAGTACGGTTCCCAACCACACAAGAGAGGCGTGGCCGACCCAGAAAACAACCAGCCAAAAGGGGACGGCCAAGGAAGTACCCACTGCCGCCGCCTGAGGAACGGAAAAAGCCCAAAGTCTGGAAGCCACTGGGCAGGCCGAGGAAATATCCACGTGTCGACCCTCCGGAGGGGGTTCCACCAGCACCTCGCCGGAGCCGCGGTCGGCCTCCCAAGTCAGCGTCCAGGAAAGGCGCCCACTTACGCAAGAATTTCCCAACCACTCCATTGTCACCACGCAGCACAAATGATGGATCCCCAAGAAAAAGGAGCCTTCCCCCAAGTATTCCAAAAAGTGAAGAGCAGACCCCTCGTAAAAGGGGCCGCCCCAAAGGCTCAGTCAACAAAAACAAAGCCAGACGGGAAACACAGCTCGACAGCACACTCACCAACCATTCAAAGAGTGATTCGTCTGCTGTTGGTGAGCAGCATGATGGAGAGTCACTAGAAACAGACATGATACCTACGGAGCAGGAAAGTGATACTGAAGAAATGCTCGATCGGGATGCAAGCTTTGAAGTTAGCAACCAGGCTTGACAAACGATCCTGGTCTGACCAAAAAAGTTGCCGTAGTAGTTGCTGTTCAAAACATTGAATACAATCTTGTGAATGAAAACTCATATTTTTAACATTTTGTCAGTCAAGTAGGCTAGATATTCAGCAGCTCCTCTGTTTTCCTGACTAACTTGTTCATGTAGTTTTGTTGTGCTTGATTTAAAAAAAAAAATTAATTTGTGTCATCTGAGTAAGCAGTTGTACTACTAATCTTTTAATAGAACTGGCATGTATAGTTTATTAATATAGACTGGTCCAGTTTTCATATAGCTTTCAGACGTAGTGTTTGTCTGTTTAACTGTAACTGTAAAACGTCTGCTGGTAAACAACTTGGATGGAAAAAAAATCCAAACAAATGTTTGTGAACTAAGGGGAAAAAAATAGTGAAGATTTTCACAGCTGAAGTCATGAAGTTCCATCCAGGTAACTGACCTCTGTAACTCAGTGCATTTTGTCATTCAGCATTTCTTTCATTGAGTTATCTGAAAAAATGAAATGTGCTCCTGGGGTTTCCTTTGCATCCTCTGTGAACTGATGAATGAATACAGACCGATACAGGGCTCAGTCACATTCTTTAAAAGTGTAAACAAGATTTTTGCCATCTGATATCCAAACAAACACCTTTAATTATGTTACAGCTATGTTAGCCAACATCTGACACTCAAGTGTGGTTTTACATACATGATGGACTGGTGAGCTTGTCGCCCCAAATCTCATGTGACCGGATACGTTTATGTCTATGCCTCTGAGATTAAAATGAGTCATCAAAATAATTTGTTTTGCAAAAAAAAGGAGAGAGAGAGCGGAGAGGAATTTTGATATAAATATAATAGAAATTAATTTTTTAATTTATGTTTGGCACATTTCATGCTTGAAAAAATGTGTTTGGGTTTTTTTTTAAACACTCTTTAAAGTGGATATAATCGCAATATTTACTGTAACGAAAAGCAGCTATTTTTCAAGAACAAGTTTTAAAATCACTGCGCACTACCCACTCAGTATCAGACATCAGACATAGTTGGCGACAAGCTGGTGGACATAGTGAAGCAGCTAAAAAGCCGAATGTTTCCTGTAGGAGACCAAAAACAGAACTAAGAGAGACTGAGTATTGGACTTCACCAGATGCCCTAAATATGTCTCTATATAAATGATAATACGTCTGTTTTGGATGTGTAAATATTGTTTACTAACAAATTTGTCAAAACATATAGATACAGTATGTAGGATTTAGTGGCATCTAGTGGTGAAGTTGCAGATTGCACCCAACTGAAAATCCCCCTGCTTACCCTCCGTCAAAAGGCCACAAAACTGGCACAATGTGAGAGGCTCTTTTTAGAGCAAGAGTTTGGTTTGTCCATTCTGGGCTACTGTAGAAACATGACAGTGCAACATTGTGGGCCCTATGGAAGGGGACCTGCTCCCTCTGTAAAAAAAGAAAAATGTGTTAAAAGCTTTTTCTATGGTCATGAAAAAAAAAATCATATCAGGTGATGATACACTAATGAAAACATAGCTGTGAATATTATATTAAATTTTACCGTATTCTACAAATAGATCTCTAAATCCTGCTCACTGGCCCTTTCAAAAGAAAAATCTCAATTGTCACTGCCTCCAAGTGTCCAAAAAAAGTATTGCAGGCATATGAGAAAAATGTGAAAGGTTATTAAAACTGAAAAACTGAATAAAGTTGGTTGAACTGTACAAAATGCTGTTGAGTAAAGCTCTATTTTAAGGCTGGTTCAGACCAAAGATTTGTGACAATGACAATTTAAAACTTGCAACAATTTTCGATATGCCGTCTTGCAATGTTCTAAAATTTGTCGTGTCTTAAACCACGAATGAGGGTAGTGATAGTGATTTAAAGCTAAAGGTGCACGTCTAATATTGATAAAATAGCTGAAACATTTAAACAAAACAAGAGGGTTGAGAATATGGAGCCATCCATGGATGCTTCAGGGTGCCTATGCTGTGAACTATAGACAGGAGACATCCCCTTTTTTAAAATGTCTTTTGTCTGTTTCCCAGAGTAGTTCTGTCGAATGGCAGAGTTGGTTTTATTTCAACCAGCTGATGGTTCGTACAGACTTGACTTTGCCACGAGCTGATCGGCTGTTGATAATGTGATGTGCCTTATGTTCAAAAACCAGCCACTGGTGACTTGAGAAGCAGAGTAGCAGGTGATGCCATCAGCCATCCCGAGTTGCGTTGAGGCGGGCCAGTTCACACCGCTGCAACTTTTCTTGCTGCAATCTTTGGTCTGAACTGGTCTTTAGTGATTTAGTTTACTTAAAATATCAACATGATTCTGAATGAGCTTCTCCTGCAGCAGGAACAGAAACTCTTCAGTTTGGCTCTCTGTTGTCTGTGAGGAGAGTTTGAGGGCTTGCCATTATAAAATATGTAAAGGTGATGTCATAATTTTTTTTACAGTTAATCTTGTCTTCGTGTTTGTTTTGCCTTAATTGCAAAAGCTTTGAATGTACCATCAGTTACTGTCACCCGTGGTCCTCCACATCAGCCTCTTGTGACATGACTTCCCCTGACAATGAAACTCGACATCAAACGCCTTCCTGCCACTCACAGTCACCCAGAGGATTTCCTTCAGCATTTTTACTGTTTACTTTTTCAATTCCAGCTGTTACTGGGTTGCAGTAGTTATTTCACTCTGTCCTTTAAGTGTTTACATGTTGAAAGCCTTTTTTTAAAAGAACTTTGGAGTGTCATGAGATTAAAAACTCAAGTAATTGGATTGACTTCACAAACATTCATTTACTTGTTTTTGAGCACCTTGTGTAAAAATTGTGTGACATGACTTGTGCAACATTATTATGATAGACAATGTTATGGTTTGGTCAAACAATTGAAAATTGTTTCTAAATGCCAAAATTGTGCTTCATGTGTCCAGTTTTCACATGTAAAAATAAATGTGAGATGAGAATGGAAATGGAGGTTAAGATTTTGAATTATACTGAAATTCACTCTGGCTTCGTGAAGTCAAATTATTTTAAGTCGACATATTTGGATTTTGTGTGTTTTGAACAAGAAGTTAATAATTTGTGAGATCATGCTCTTGAAATAAAATGTCGATCTTGCCGTTTTATTTTGCACAGTGTGGTGTGATGTTTTCATGTTTGGTATGACTCCACATGGCTTTTTAGTCTTGTTTGTTTTGCATTTCCTGTTCCATAATTTACCCCAAGACAGTTTACATTACTTAATGATGTATGCCATTACAAAGGCAGTACTTACCTCTTTATTACTGTGTGTGTGTGTGTGTGTGTGTGTGAGAGAGCTCCACCCTTTGTCCTGTTTGATGACATGACTAATATGCTTCGTGCCTGAGGAAGGCTCAATGAAAGGTCACGTGTAGACTTATATCATTATTACAGTGTATGTCTCAAGTCCTTGTCTGGGTGTGCATTCTCTTCATTCTCCATTGCAGTTTCATTCAGAAAACGGATTTACCAGTGCAAAAGGTAATGCAGTGTTTAAAAGTGAACTGTTTATTGGCATGCAGAATAAATATTTAAAACAGTTGTTGAGCATGTATAGATCTATATATAAATCAATGCAGCTCACAGTTTCAAAAACAGTTTTCAGTTTGTATTGGCTGAATGCAGACGAGATGATTTAAGTGTTGGCACGAATATGAACTGCCCATTGAAACATTAATGAAAACTACAAAAAAGTGTACAGTAAGAAGATATAACGTGTAGCCCACTGTAAAAAGCATAATAATAATAATTCAGGCTCCAAAGTACTTTAAAAGCTAAAAATTAGACATTTATAGCTCATCTGCTTTCCATACAAAAATGTATGGAAAGCAGGTGATATCTTTGATCATATATGGATCACATATTGGCCTAATAATTTAGTGGGCATAAGAATTATAAAGCACAAACTAACAGGCCTCCTTACCAGCGCTTTTTGAGGGTTTGAAATCGCACGAAACCTTTGTAACTGTTGGAAATATAGGACACGAGAACGAGAACGAGGAAAGGACGTCATCACGCCAAAAGGCGGTCACATCTTTGTGTTGACGTTTTCGGTACCTGGGAAAAGAAGCAGAGTGAGACCTCTTCGCTGTTTGCTTTGGGTTAACAATGGATTGAGCACCTGGTCACACCTGCCAGGTTACTTCTTACTTCACAAGTCGGAAACGACTGAAATAGCTGGATTTCTACGTATATGTAAAGTTAAGGATCATATCGGGGATGTGACCGAAGTAAAAACAGGTACGTAAAGCGTTAAAAGTTCAGTTTTTCTCTGTTAAAGTAGCTAACTTATATCAACCGTCGGTTGTCAACACTGAGTTGCTTGAAAAGTTCTAGTTAGCTTTAGCTTGAAAGTACATTCCTCCCTGCTCTGCGTCAGGCCCAATTAGCCTCATGTTACCTTTCAGTGGATATAGGAATTTTATAAAAAGCTTTGTGAAACCTCCACTCATTATAACAAACTGTGGACGATTATTTTGATAAACAAAGCTTTATTTTTGAAGTTAAAAACCCTACAGTAACTTCAAACCGAGTTGACTGTTAAGACTATGAAAGAAACTAAAAGTATTTTCCTAGCCGCTCTTACAGATTTTCAGTGGAAAATATAAAGAAACAAATCTAGATATATACATATATAACAAACAAAAAAAAAGGGTAACAAATGTAAAGTTAAGTTGAAACTGAGAAGGAAGTACAGTACAAAAATAAATAATTCCTTCAGGTCAATTGATAAGCTGTGAAAATCTTTCCAAAGCCAGTGAGTAAACTTGACAGCGGCCTGCTGGTGTGTTAAAAGAAAAAAAAAAACCCACATGCATTTTGTTGCAGTCATAACAACGCATCAGCTTGATTGGAAAGTAATTTCAGCTGCTGTTTGTTGTTTCCTCCATGTAATGAGACAGGCAAAGTCCAGGCTGTCTCATGTGTTGTCAGAGAGCAGGAATGCAGCCATGTTTGTGTAGCTTGTTACTCACTTAATGGCTGAAATCAGTCAGTGTTTTACTGGCATCACATGTTTCTCAAAGTTGGGTCGAGCTGGGTTTGATGCTTTTGAAAACACAAGTGAATCCTTGTTTTAAATGAAAGAAGATTTGGTCATTTGCTTGGCTGGTTTGAATGCAGTGTGTCTGTTGTATAAAGGCATTTATCTCTAATCAGTTCTGAATTGAAAAATATTCCCTGTGCAAATATTAAAGAGGCGAACTTACATATTTTTTATGCTGTTGAGAGACAGTGGGGGTGTTAGCAGAGGTGGGAAGCAACAAAGAAATACTAAATAGCAAAATACTTTAATACTGTACTTAAGTAGATTTTTCAGATGTCTGTACTTTACTTGAGTATTTATCTTTCTGACAACTTTTTACTTTTACTCCATAGATTTTAACACACACATCTGAACTTTCTACTCCATATATTTTCCATAGAGGCTTGTTTCTTTAATTTGAATGCGTTTGCCTCTGGATGCTTTACCAACCCAAAATTAGTGTTTGGCATTCTGTGAATGAGACTCAAAACAACTAATTTTCTGGTGCATTTAGGAACAGCTCAAACAAATCCTACTGATTCTACCTTTAAGTTAAATAATCTTTTCATTAAATTAATTTGATGTGTGGTTCAGTTAGCTTTGCACAGTAATGGCCAGTAGAAATGTCTT
>JAPXVT010000009.1:11020729-11032228 GCA_029823135.1 Acanthurus reversus
TTGTCGGAACGAGTAGAAAACTCTTCTCAGCCAATCAATGAAGCTTAAGAACTTTTTTCAATCTAAATTATCCCTCTAAATCACTGTGCTGGAGCCACTCATCTCACAAAGAAAACTGAACCTGACAGCCACTGCTTTCACACAGTTAAAGCCTAATCATGCAATAAATGGTTAGTGAAAGCACAGCAGGCCCTGGGATGAGTTCTACAAGGCAAACTCTTCAAAATCATTTAAACTGTTATGAGAGACACTGGCAAACTATGTTACCTCTGATATGAGGAGTGGTCATGCATTTTTATTTTTATTTTTTTAAAGGTTTTTTTTGCTTTAAGTTTGCTGTATATACAGAAAGTGAAACTGGATGCTGTAACATATTTAAAGAGGTATGGTACCTGTTCCTGATTGGTCAGTAGAGAAATATTAATTAGATTCAGGAAAATCGGTGCTGCTAACAATTTTTTAAGTAATGTTAACTCATTCTTACACACAGTAAGTGGCACTTTTAAATTCCAAACCCTAACCTTCCCCAACAATGTGGACGAAGCTACCAGCATCAGGTTATTACAGTTGGCGTTGCATATCTGTGTATTTACATTCTGTGCCTTGCAGACACTGCTGACGGAGCGAAATGCTCCAACGGTAAAGGTCTGCTTGATTAAATTAAAATACATATAAATACATGTCATGTTAAACCGTAGTTGGGCGTAAATGGAGTAAGACAGTAGGAACTTTGTATTGCTTGTGGTTGTTACCACCGTCAACAGTAAAGGGATGATCACAGCCTGAATGACTTACCTCTGCAATAAAGAAAAATCTATCAGTATTGGTATCAATAAGCAGTATCATTGTTTGATATCAGTAAAATCCAAATGAGACTCATCTTTAGTTTATGTACATAGTATTCCACATGTTTCTCTGCTAATTTTGACATAAAAGGTGCAGGTGAAAGAGATGCAGTAATTACTCTTGACAATTTTAATGACTTATTGGCTGAAAAATGGATAAATAATATGTCAAGAGGCCAGAGCAGTTGCCTTTTTTTACTGTTTTACACAGTGTAACAACTTTTTTGGATGAAGGTTTACATAAATACTTTAATTGTAATCTTAAGACAGAATCACTGCAGTAAAAAATAATTTTAATATTAGTGTAAGAATACATAATCAATGGTAGAGAAATCGATGCGACACCTGCATTGCGACACTGCATTTGAAAATTAACGACACAGCAGTAATGTGTTCTCTCGGAGGGAACGGGCCGGAGTTAAACTGCAGAGTAAATCAGCTCGGTGAGAGTCACTGACCTGCTGAGGTCCTGATTCGGTTTTCTGCAGCTCCTCTTTCAACTTTCTGATCTCGGCGTTCCTCTCCTCCAGCTCCCTCTCCAGTCTCTCCCTCTCCACTTCCTCCAGCCAGGCGCCTGAGAGAGAAGCTCTGGGAGTCCTCTCCCCGCTCCCCCCCTCCTCAAACTCCTCTTCGTCGGAATGGGTCTGCATGGAGATGCACCTCTGCTGGGCACGCTTGTTGATTCGAGCCAACTCAGTCTGCTGCGCAAACTCCACGGACATCTGAACTATGGCCTGTCAGAAAACATGGATCCAAAGAAAACGTCTCAGGACTTGATTTGATGCAGACACACAAAAATCTAAAATGCTCATTCAATGTTTTTACTATACAGAATAATTCTCTGGTTCTTCTCTTCCCTCAGTGTTTTTCCATGCATAAAAATTCAAAAACGCAGGGATAAAACTAAAAATAATTTTCATTATGGATTATTTTGCTAATAATTTAGTATTTGCTGGTAACTGATTTTATTTGACCAATCGTTTGATCTATAAAGCATCAGAAATAAGTAAAAATTCACTTTTTCAAACACCAGATGACATCTTTAAATGTCTTCTTTGTGCAACATGCAGTCAACAACCCAGACTTTCAGTCTTTAACACACGAGGCTAAGATAACTAGCAAATAATCATATTTAAGGGGGTAGAGCAAACAAATTTTGGGCATTAATTGATTATTGATGAATATATTATCTTTTCTAACTCCAACTGTGCCCTTTCTGTTACCATTTTACTGATACTGACTAGACACAAGAGTTGTATAAAAGTAGAAATAAAAGGTCACCTACCTTTGCAACTTCCTCCTCCACTCTCTCCCAGTCTTGTCTCGCTCCCAGCACGGCCTGTCCAGCTGCCCCGAGGCTTCCAATGGAGCCTCCAGCTCCGTTAATACTGTTGAGATCCTGCTCTGTCTCTCCTCTCTTCTTCTGATGCTCCTCTCTTTTCCACTCCGGTTCCCTTTCCTCTCTCAGTCTCTTCAGCTCCCTGCTGTGCTCCTCCTTAAGAGCAGCTACTTCTTGGAGATACTTGTGGTAGAGAGCTTTCCTCAGCGCCTGCAGCTGCGCTGTCAGGCCTGCAGACCTGGCAGCAGGCAAGTGCAACTCTGCCCCACCCTCTGACGATTCCTCCTCACCCAGGTCCTGTGAAGAGTGAGGAGAGCAGAAAAAGGAGACAAAAGTAAGAAAAAATAAAGTAATGTACTAGATAGCAGCAGCTGTGAAAATGTAGCAGATAAAAATATGAATTTACGACTATAAAAGGCCCACAAGACTGTTCCTGAAATAAACATGTCCTTTTCCCCGTCGCCAGGCCCCACCCAACCTTTAAGCACTATTAAATACACCGTTTTGTTCTCTCCACCCTCCTGGGGTGATGAAGAGATAGAGATGTCTTGCATTACATTTCAGCTACATTTTCCACTAACACACTACCACTCTTGTCTTGTAATGAATCCCTGTCTGTGTCACAGGCTTTCAGCTTCTTCAGCATCGCTCGCCTCAAGCTTAATGTTTCCAATACCAACACATAATGTCTTAAAGTGTATCATCTTCAAATCTGTTTTGCTTTCTGTCGTTCTCACTCTTGCTTCGCTGCTGTCAATCTTCCGGTCTCCTCTGTTCCTCTGCGGTCTCTGCATGAGGACGAAGGAGACACGATCTCAAGTGCTGTGCCAACTTTGAGGTCGGAGGGAGACAAACTAAGACGCGATGGAAGTTGGAGTGACGTGAGGGAGAGATGGCTCAAATGGAGGGCAGCTCCATTCAGGCAACAGAGAAGCCTCCTTTCATGCAGCCGCAAAGACTAGAGTGCGTCCGCTCGATTCACGAGCTGCTTGATAAAACGGCAGGTTACGTAACGTTCGTTAAGATGTAGGACCCTCCATGATGCTGCTTCTGGAGCAAGGCTGTGGATTTAGGGCACGTTTTAGCCTGGAGGCATAAACTGCGCCCTCCTGCCCTCCCCACCCACCCGCACTGTCACTGCGTCTTAATGCATGTACACGTTTCGGTTCGTAGTAAGATGTGATGTGTGTGACATGGAGGATTTAGATGAGGGCAAAATGAAGCAGCCAAACCTTTAGCAGTCCCTCTATGTGCTCCTCCATCCTCTCAGGGCTGGACTCGGTAACACTGGACAAGCAGAAAGAGAAAAAACAAAAGTCAAAATTAATGTTCTACAATCTAAAACAAGTTTAAAGGAGTTTTAAAAAGCTTCTTATTCTTTTATTCCAAACTATTTACGAGGTAACAGGGAGCCCTTTATTACTGTTTTACAGGTAGGTATACATGTGATTTCTTTAAGTTTATCCACAAAGTACCACAAAGTCGTTTGTCTTTCATTATATAATTGACCGCTGAGTCTAAAGGCTTTTGGGTTGTAACCACATAAATCTAAATATTGCCATCTATTATTATTTTATTTTATTTTTTTAAAGATATTTTTGGGCTTTAGTGCCTTTATTTTTATGATAACTGAAGAGTGGACAGGAAACAGGGGAGAGAGAGAAAGGGAATGACTGCTGTCATAACACAAACTGAAGAGATTACATAACCAGAGATGCGTTATTCTAAATCATTTAAACTGAGAAGAATTTCCCCCAAACACTACAAAGAGTCCAAATTCATCGATTTTTTTTTTTTTTTTTTTTTGGATTAATACTCCAAAACCCAAAGATATCCAGTTTGCTATCACACATGACAAAGAAAAAGCAGCAAATGCTCAAATCTGAGAAGCTGAGATCAGTTTAAATGTTTTTTTGCTTTTTCCTTAAAAACTTTCAAACACAATAACTCAATCAAAATAGTTGCAGTAGTATTCTGTTGTAATTTTTAGTAATTTTTCATTTCAAATACACTTATACACTACATTATAAAATACAGAATAGGTTACCTCCACCACTGCATGAACTGATGTAACTAGACATAAATATAACAAACATTGTTTACACACATAACGTTTCTAAATATATTAAATGCCATTGTTCTTCACATTTTACTGGATATCTTGGCAGTACTTTCCTGATTAAAGCCAGATTTAGAGAAAAAGGATTAAAGACGCTCACTGACGTTGAAAACCAGTGTAGTAATGATGTTAACACTTCTCTAACAGTGGAGGGCAGCAACATCTCACTTTTGACTGTAATGGAGCAACTCAACTTCTTTTATAAAGTGCCGAATCATTGTAACATACATTGATCTGTCATGTAACAAGCAGTAGGTCTGAGATATGAGAGATCTGCAAACAGATCGCAAGGGTTCATCATTAGAGTAAAACAGATAACAATGCAGACTCACATTTTATTCTGTGCAGTTCTGCCCTAATAAAGAATGTGCAAGTGCATATTTATTTAAAAATGAATCCTGGGTGTGCTGCCCTCTTGTCCATGTGGGCATCACCCACTTAAAACTAGTAACTATTGTTGTGCTCTAGTGACACCCTGTGACTGTCTGTCCCTAATGTTAGCCCCTACAGAAGAAGGCTCTTTATGCTTTAAGTTCCCGCAGCCTCAGACACAGACCTGTAGCTGGACAGCTGATTCTTTTTAGGGCATCTAAATGTAAAAATGTAATAAAGGCTTTGCTTGCAAATACAATTGGAATTTGCAGCTGCTTCTGAAGCTAGTCCACTCCTGTCTTTCTTCAGGCATACTATTCTGAGTTGGTACTGCAAGTTCTGTTATATATGTTTCAGTTTATGCTGTTTGTAACGCTGTATTACCACTTAATACTTTATGTTTTGTTTTACATGTTTTCCAGTTTGCATGTATGTTGTCTGACACACTATACTGCTGCTGTCTTGGCCTGGTCTCCTTTAAAAGATATTCTGTGATTCCAATGGGACTGACATGGTTAAATAAAGCTTTACTGGAAAAAAATTAAACTTGTGTAGTGGGCACACTCCTAGCACTTAATTTAGAGACCACATAAAATTCAGCACACCAAGACACGTGCTTAAAAGGTCACATTCATGGTGGTAACATGATCACTTCCCTCAGGAAGCTGCCCTGAATGGCTGAACAGTAACTTTTATAGGTTAGTGGGCTAACAAAAGGCATGAATAAAGCTTCAAACAACCTAGTGAATATATCATTAGTGAGCCTGGCCGTTGTTAACTCAACTGGGTCAGGTAGCTTCCGCGTACGACACAGGATGTGCTTCTATTAGAAGTAATCTGTAGAAGATGTGAGCTGAACAATTGGAGGCTAAATGGATCAAGTGATTGCGCTTCTTAAACGCTGAAACAACCACAGCTGATTAAACGACATTTACTGTGCCTGGGTCTGTATGCATAGGAATATGTTCCACCTGTGGAATCATCAAGTATTTGTGGTCATTACCTGAAGTGTGTCTGAGTGCCTGTGACCTCCTGCAGGCGCTGCTGCAGCATGAAGAGCTCCGTGAGGTATCGCTCCTCAGTCTCTGCAGCCTGCTGCTGGTAGTGAGCTCTGAGGCGCTCCACCTCCTGTCTGTGACTCTCCTCCAGTCGGAGCTGCTTCTCCTGCTCTTCAGCTTTCAGCCTCTGTATTTCCTCAGTGAGGCAGGTGGATGATGCTCCAGCCCGCTCCTTCAGATCTAATCGATAAGAGAGTTGAAATGTGAAATTCGACATGCACAACTGGACAGCCTTAAGATTGGAGTCATTAGATGAAATTTTAATGTTCCATCTGAGAATAATGTTTTACTTTTCTAATAAAAAAAAAACCCTCTAAAATATTGATGGATACAGAGAACAGAAAAAATACTAGAGGATATTAAACTTTTGTCTGTCACTCGTCTCACTACACGACTCTGCGTCTGAACTCAGCGACCTGACATAAAGTGCTCGACCTGCTCGCTCCTCATTTTTCCCTCGAGAGGATAACACCACGTTTACCTTTGCTTGTAGAGAGATTTAAGCTGGCAACTTGCACCCGCAGGTCAGAGATCTCCTTCGCACTGCTGCTCTTTAGTTCATCATACGTCGTCTGCAGTTCCATTATCTAACAGAGCAACAGATGTGTTTGTGACGGCATTATTATCCTCTCTGTTGTGCAAACACTCTATCAATATGTGACAAATCCATACCACATGCTAACTGTGCATAATATGTTCAAAATTTAAACTACTTACCTGTTTTATACTGACAAGGAATGGAAAAGTACATGCATCAGTGCATGCTAATCAACATTAACATTTGCATCTTACTGCCCGTTAATCTTCATAAATTGGGGGACTTTGGGTGTTCCAAATATTGTTTTCTAAAAATCCAAAATTTGTTTTAAATTCTTCCAGCTGTGAGGAACCTCCTGTTTTTTTCAGTTCGATGTATTTTGGGAAAATAGTGCCTCAAAAAACAAGTTTTCTATATACACGTGTTTTGGAGTTTACTTCATTTGACCAGTTTTCTGGTGTGAAGCAACGAACCCCTGCGTGTGGTGCACAGCTCATGTCAATAGATGAGAAAGTGTTTACCTTGTTCCCATCTGCTCTCAGCAGAGCCTGAAGCTGAGACAGTCGATGATGTTCCTGCTCGATCGTCTCCCTCACCTGCTGAAGATTTCTGTAGAGCTCTACATCAGAGAGAACAATTTATTTTCTAGATTAGATTTCATTTTAACAATCTCAAAGAAGACATCAGGTATAAATATGTTTGAATAAGTTAGAAATATTTAACGCATATTATTTAAAAGCATTTTGTAGGTACAATTTTTATTTTTAATTTTTAAATTGACTAACAGAAGCACTGCGAGTGTTAACACGGTAATTTAACTTCTTTAACATATAAATTACCTCTGGCCTCCAGTACAACGGATGTTGATTCACTAGTTTCTGGTCTTTCCACAGAATGTGGCAGGTGGCTCTCCACATCAACACTCTGCAAAAACTCTTCCCCAAACATCTTCTGAAAACACTGAACAAAGAGAAAAAGAAAGATCATGTTAAATGCATTTCTTACTTGAGAACAAACATGAATAAAACTGATTCAGAAGCTAATTACCTGAATGATCTCACTGCATTCTTTTGACACAGCCTGTAGCATGTGGTGATATTTGGAGATTTTTGGCTCATCTGCAAGAAAATAACAAGAATCTTTGAATTCACTGAACAGCTCTTGACAAACAGACTTTAGTCTGAATCCTGTTGTGTTTGGATCCTAAATTACAAATCAGACACCTCTCTGAGGGAACCTCTGCTTTGCAACAGACACACATGCACCCTGAGCCAACTGACGGCGCAACTGCTCACCCTGGTCGCCCTGATCTTTCAGGTTCTGCAGCTTCAGCTCTAAAGAGTGCGTGCGGGCGTCCGTCTCCTCCTGCAGCAGCTCGAGCTGGGCGGCGTGGATCTGAGACAGGCTGATGCGCTGGGCCTCCATCTGCAGCCTGCACTCACCCTTAAAAATCCAAGGGAGAAATACCATCACATTAACACAGCTGGAATAAACCACACACACTTACAATTTGTTTGATATTGGAATGTTTGTCTTAATTTTCCTAAAAATCTTCGAGAAGATGAATCTAAATGGCACTGATGAAAAAAACAAAACAAAACGCCACATAGTACATGTCACGTATAATTTACAATAAGATCACAGGAGATGATTAAATAACGTAATTCAACCAATCCTACTTTTATGACAGAACAGTAGCACGAGCCATCTGTGCTCGGGATGAGAGGTCTGCTATTTATCACTGCGATAGCAGAGAACAAAAGGCAAACAGTGATGCGTCTTTCTCTAATGATGCATTATGCATTAGCACAAATTCGCTCGTGTTACACAATTCTGAAATTGCGATTCTGTTACCTTGATGTCAGATGTTTTTTAAGTGCACTCTACATTTTAATTAGGCTGTATTTAAAATGCTTTGTTATGATACAATCTCCCCATCCGCACCGCATAATCTGACAGTGTAGTGCAGAGAGTCCTTTCAACCTGTAACCGCTCAGATGTTGCTGCTTAAAACATGCAGGCAAGGGAAGGCCAGCGCCTAATGAACAGACGGCAGCTGTGTTATGATGTGTCACTGATACACACACACACACACACTCACACCACCAACAAAAACAGAATAACATCTAGGACAAAAATTATACGTTTACTAAGAAGATAGAAGCAAAAATGACTAAAATCTATATTCTAACTCTTGCTACATCTATTGGAATATTGATTGCAAGAACCACTGGAATAAACAGATTTGTTTTTCAGTGGCACATAATCCAGAGTTTGTGGCATTTAGAAAAGTTCATGTGCCTAAAATTCTCTTTTTCCTCTTTAAACCTGTCTAAAATGAGCTACACATAGTTTCTCTACAACAGGACGAACATTTGCTTAATAATGGTGCAGTGGATTATTACTGATGAGGTGTCCATTATCAGTGATTAATTGGCCTCTCCAAAGTTCATCAGTTATTATGGACACTTCATGCATTACCCTGCTTCTACCATGGTAACTTGTCAAGAAAAAAATAATTTAGACCAAAAATTTATACTTTCATGCATTTTGCAATTAAAATCCTAGCTTTTTTTTTTTTTATAAGTTGTAACTTAGTTTCCCTGGTAATGCCTAAGGACTGGACTAACGCCTGCAACAATCATAGCCATCTCATATAGTTATTATGTAATTAAATTGATGTTCACTTCTAAAGTGAATAGGACGAACCTCAGATAAGATTTGGCAGCGGGAGTCTATTTCGCACAGTTCATTAAACTGTTTGTCTCGTCTATTAGCTAGAAAGCTAATGTTATGCTACCAAGATTTAAAAAGTCAATAACATCACGTACAGTTGAATAACAGTAAATATAATTTGACAGTTTGTTTAACAAGACTAGCTAGCTATCAACATATATTACTGTAACCAAATCAATATTAAGTTTTTCATGTGTGCTGTCGGCCGAAACCTAAAGTAGCAAATTAAACCGCTAATCAGATGTGATCGTTTATGATGCGCTTTAGTGCATTGGACATTATTTGGTGTTCAGATGATGAGGCACTAAAAGATTTGATGGTAATATTATGTTTTTATTAATTTAATTTATTTCTAACATCATAGTGATGGTTTCACTGGAACTACGTAGTAACTGCCCTTTATCAGGAATTGATGGACGCCATGCAGCCAATCAGAATCCAGTATTTGCCCACACAATGGTATAAAATATCATAATCTGAATCAGTTTAGAGTTTTAAATAATGGCTTTAAACAGAAATAAAATAAAATATTATACTAGAACAAAAATATTGCAAAATCATCTGAAATAGGTAAAGTTTTTCAGATTTAATTGCCATATTTTGAAACAGCAACTTATGCAGTTGAGTAGTTGCTAGGGAATTTTTTTCACTGCGACAGCTGCCTCAGGGTGCTGTCGAGGATCATCCTCCGTTTCACCAGACAGTCTAACATCATCGACTACCACTTTTTTGGGAAGATGTTTCCCTCTACGTCTGCCACAGTACGGCTCTGCTCTGATAACGCTCTTTTGACAGCTGTAATGTCTCCTAATTCCTCTGTGTAGTCAAATATCAATACTGATTCTGCAAAATGTGTTAAGTTTTTTTTCTGCTGATTTCTGGCTGCAGGACTTAAGTTCTTTTTTTTCCTCTCTCTAATGACATTTTTGTCTGCGAAACTTGCCAACAAACAGAGCAGAACGAGCAGCCTTTTTCAGCCATTCAAATGATCAAATCTCATTAACATGCCTCTAATAATGAACAGGTGGCATTCATCAGGCTGAAAGGAGCCGTTTACAACATGTTTGTGCCGTTACAAGAATGGTGAGCAACCCTCACAAACATTAAGAGATATTTCAAATTAAAACATTTTACATATTTCAGAGGTATGAGCACCTACTCTTTGACCTTTGCATCACACTGTATGATGTGTAAAAGTGTTTGGGGACATTGAAAAGCAAAAGGCAGGATGTGAGCTCAAGTGACATTTACATGCTCAGTGGTCTCTCCCTCTTCCTCTGATCCCTGAACGACAGGCTCCCTGTGGTGGCCGATCCCATGAGCGCTCACCTAAACAAGCAATCAGAGGAAAGAACATGGTATGTTTGGTAAAACTTACTTACATATTACCCCGGTACAAATGCAGACAAACATGACACTGATGGACATAAAGACGAGATGCACCGTAACTTCCTGAGGGGGAGCACAAAGTAACTTTGCTGTACTGTAAGCGTAAAAATAATTTATTATTCGCATGATCAATTATAATATGCAACAACCGCACTCTGAACATCTAGTCTGACTTTGTTTCATCCATTTTGAGTTGCTGATTTTTTAAGTTCTTCTAACAGCTTTGTTAAAAGTTGGTCATTGTGTGTGTTTGACTAAAAACAGAGCCTCATTTTAAAAAGACACTTGCTTTAAAGGACCGTACCAGTCTCTTTTTGACTTCTCACTATCAGCAGAGATCGCCCATATCTTCTACAAATGTTCAAATCCAACCACGTGTATACTTTAGTAGATCTCATACCGCATTTTAAACCCCATTCACTGCCTTTCATGTTGAAACAGGGTATAGAAACATTAAAGGACATGTGAAAGTTGCTAGTTATACGTAATTCACCCTTCTAAAGAGAACGTCTGTGTTTATTTGGTCAATTATTGCTGTGTGTGAGAGAGAGAGTCGAGCCAAGAGCCGTGGAGATGAATGTTATTACGCTTGGAAAAATAGTTCCTCACAAGTGCCGCCTTGCTAGCTTGAATATTAGCATGACGAAGGATTTTGACACAGACGTTCTTTTTAATTAAAGCACTCACACATTTTCAGGCACTTTCTGTGAGGTTTATTGAATACGGACAAACTGTAAACAAACATGATATCTCAGATAAAGCTATTTTGAGAAAAAAATGCATGGGGCTTATGTAACCTACGTGGCTGAATTTGACAGAAGAAAATGACATGTAGCAACGCCGGCGTGGTCTTTTCAGTTCTGTTGTTATTTGTAAAAGCATAAAAGGACGGCATCAGAACATTTCACAGAAGCAACTTTAACAACTACATTTTATATTTTTGTATTTAAATTTTTATATTTAAGGATTCCGGCTGAGTAAAAACGGCGCTCTGTAATGTATGTAATGTTTCCAACCCAGGAGGTGAAACAAACAATATGAAACACAGACGTGAAATGGCAGACAGACACTGCACACTCTTTTTTTTTTTTCCCCTGGTATAA
>JAPXVT010000009.1:11033056-11044989 GCA_029823135.1 Acanthurus reversus
TTTTTTTTTTTTTTTTTTGTCCCCTGGTGTAATCGAGACAACTCTTGACATGACACACGGACACAAAAGTGACTGGGGTAAAATGGCTTCTCACCTCAAACCTTTCACTCCCTGCAGGATGGAGAGAAACTAGAATGTACACATTTCTACACAACAGCAGTGTTTCAGATCTATCAGAAGACGGTGCGTGATTGTATTCACCCCTTTTTTAACATGAAATTCAGCTTGAGGACAAGCAGCATCAAATGAAAGCAGATTATAAATATTGTATAAAGCCCCTCTAAGTGCAGAAATGAGCAGAATATCGATGGAGTCTTGACATTTTACTGTTATGTGCATGCTCTGTGTATATTTCTCTTTTACATTATTCTTCCCACAAAGCCTCACTTACTGTATGTATGTCTTTGAATGGTTTGCTGGAACTTGAAAACATACGGCTCTCATTTAACATAACAGTCTGACTGTGCTGCTCAGTGCTACTTTGGAGAGCGAGCCTGCAGACACTCAGGCAATTTGCAATCATGACCGTTAGTCACAAGAGAAAAACATGTCAGAGCTGAAATGCCTCAGTCATATTCTGTTCATGTTAGAGGTCGATCCGGCTATGAATGCAATCCACACATATTTAATGAATTTGACAACAATTACAAGCATCGCAGCATTAATTGAGAGCATAATATTTCAGAAGCAGGCAATTTCAACCGCGCTTCTTATTGACATGCAGAGTTTTTGAAAAGCTCTTCAGTCACTCAATCAAACACGTAATTTAATCAG
Organism: Acanthurus reversus; assembly: GCA_029823135.1. NCBI lineage: Eukaryota > Metazoa > Chordata > Actinopteri > Acanthuriformes > Acanthuridae > Acanthurus > Acanthurus reversus. Next base: position 11,033,831 of record JAPXVT010000009.1, read on the forward strand.
ACTTCAAAAGGCAGCAGAGAAAAAGGCAGCAGGGTTTGTAGGACTGGAGAGTGGTGCAGTGGATGCATGTGAGTGCTTACCGGCTTGTTGTTGTAGTCCCTGCCTCCGTCTCCCTGGCACCCGTCAGCGGAGTCCTCCTTTCCGACCCTCTCTTGTGAACATGACATAACCTGGCTCTCCATCTGAGGCTGCATCTCTGGATCTGCAGCACTTGTGGCTCTTTCTTCTTCCACCGCTGCTGCCTCGTCTTCCTCCCTCTTTTGTTGTTCCTCTCTGCAGTCGGAGAGAGCGGTACCCAGCTTGCGCTCCTGCTTCGACCTCTGCCGTCTCTTGCGCCTGCTTGACCCTGAGGCTGTGGACTTGTGCGGGGAGGATCGTCCTTCAACAGGTCCCTCCCCTGAGGACTGGGCTGCTGCCGCTGGGGACGGAGTCTGTGCGAGCCTCTGGAGCTCCAGGGTCTGCCGGATGCTGTCTCTCTCTGATTCAGCTGCCTGTAAGAGCAGCTGAAGAGCCTTTATCTCATCTCGCAAAGCTTGAATCTGAAGGTGATCATCCTCAAAAGAACAAACTGGCTCACTGGCTTGCTCTTTTTTCCAGAGCTTCCTCTGGGCATCCTGCCCCCTCGCCTGCTCTCTCATAATCTCTTGCTTCTTTTCCAGTTCTTTCCCAAGGCTTTCATTTCGGGCGATGACCTTTGCGTTTTCTTGTCTCACTTTCATCAGCTCTTCCTCCAGCTGTCCCACTTTGCTCTCCGTGAACGTCAGTCGCTCTGTAACTTCGGAAAGCCTTCCAGCCAGGCTTTCCTTCTCACTCAAAGTAACATTAAGCTTCTCCATTAGTTCAGTAGTATCTTTTTCAATCACAGCTTTTTCCAATCGGTCTGTATTTGAGTCCTCCATTTTGGTATCTCTGCTGCCCTCCTCTAGCTCCTGAATCTGTGACCGAAGACTGGCAATTTTTGCCTCAAACTCAAGTGTCTCCTTCAGTGTTCTCTCTTCCAACTGTGACTTTGCTTCGATAAGACACGTGTACTCCTCCTTCAGCTCCTGATAGTTTACCTCAAAGTTCTTTTCAGCAAAGGAGAAGGTAGTTCTCTGCTTCTCAATTTTCTCACTAAGCTCCACCACTTGTTGCTGTATTTGATTGTTCTCTGCTGTGAGAGTCTCAATTTTCCCAATTTTTGACTCCAGCTCTTCTTTCAAAATGTTATTAGACTCTATCAGAGTCTCTTTTTCTGATTCCAGCTCTTTCCATCTGTTCTCCCAGCATTGCTCCTTCTCTTTTGACTGGCTTTCAAGCAGCTCTGTTGTTTTTTGCAATGTCTGAATTTTGTTTTCCATTCGTGCTCGTTCCTCCCCTCCCTTTCTCAGTTCTTCCATCTCTACCTGAAGCTCTTGGAGTTGCTGGACAAGCTCGTCTGCTTTGGAGCTGTGCAGTGCGAGCTTCAGGTCTTCTTTAAGTCCAAGAATTTGGTGTAAAAGTTCGTCTCGCTCTGTGGCAAAACTCGCCTTTTCTCTTTTTAACAGCTGCAGTTTGTCCTCATAACTAACGCGCAGTTCATCCAACGCTCTCTCGTGCTTGACGGAAGCTTCATTGAGAAGGTTTTCTGTGTTCAGAAAGTTCTCCCTTTGCAACTCTTCCCTCAGATTGGTGAGCTCCTCCTCGTGGCTGAACAGAAGCTGAGTCCTCAGTTTTTCCAGCTCTGCTTCCTGTGACTCTGCCATGCGGTCAAGCACGGCGTCTTTCTCCCTCTCCAGCATCTCTAACTTGATCTTGTAGTTGGTGATTTCTGACTCATGTTTCGCTTCTGCCTCCTCTGCCGCTTCCTGAGCAGCAGCCAGCTCACTCTTCAGATTGTCAATGATCTCCTGGAGGCGCTGCAGTTCACTTTGTCGGCTTTCCTGAGAGATAAGATTTTGGGAGACCTGCTCCACTTTTTCTTTAGCAGAACGAAGATCTTGGAGAAGATCCTCAACCTTGGCCTGCAGGTTGAACTTCTCCTGGGCGACTTGGCTCAGCTCTTGCAAGGCTTTATCGTGCATTGCTTGGGATTGCGCTAATGTCTCTTGAAGCTCCCTGATCTTTGCATGAAGAGTGTCCACCTCAACAGCGCTAATGGCAGAGCTTTGAGACACTTGTTGTGCTTTTAGAAGCTCAAGCTCAGCATGGTGTTGCGCAGTCAGTTGCTCCACTCTTGCTGCATTCTGCAAGTTAAGTTCCTTCTTCATCTGGACTATTTGCTGGCCATACATCTCATCCAGCTCTGCCCTGAGAAGTTCAAGCTTCCTCACAGTCTCTTCCTGCATCTTTTGGACGGTGTCGCTCTCAGACAGGCTGCCCTGATGATAACGCTTCTGCAGGTCCTCCACTGTGCCCATGAGCTGCATGATTTCACTGGATGACATTCGTTCTTTCTGTCTGGAGGTTGCAAGTTCACTCTTACAGCTTTCTAACTCCTTTTGCTCTTTCTCCAATTCTATTTTGAAACTTTCTATTTCGCTTTTACAGCTTTCCAACTGAGACTTATTGCTTTCCAACTCATCCATGCTTTTCTCCAGCTCTGACTCTTTCGCAGCCATTCGCTGCTGGAGATCGTGCACGCGTTTTTCGGACAACTCCAGCTCATCCTCGAGCTGCGTAACAGAGCAGTCACGTTCTGAAATGACTCTCTCTTGCTCTGCTATAATCAGGTCCTTCTCACCTGACTGGTGCATAATATTCTCGCCTGTAGTCCGTCCCACGAGTTCCTCTCTGAGAAGGGACAAAGACAGCTCGTGCTCTGTGATTATTGCAGTTTGCTCTGAAATTAATTGATTCTTCTCTTTTAGTGTTTGTGCAAAAGACTCTGCTGCCGTTCTTAACTCTGTCAGCGACTCCTCCCGGCTCAAAATGATTTTTTCTTTTTCAGCAATTAGCAGATCCTTATCATTTATCTTTTGAATGTAGGATTCCTCTGATCTTCTCCCTGACTACAAAGAAAACAACTTATCAGGGAGGCAGAAGCAACATCCAGAACATCGAACAGAGTATGTCTAAAAGATATCTGTAGGATCACATTAGGCAACTTACCATCTCCATCTCACTGAGCTTATGCTGGAGCTGGCTGATGTGCTCCTGCTGTTCACTGCTACTCTCCTGGTGCTTTTTGACCTCGACAGTTATGTCCTCCAGCTGCTGTTGGTACTGCATGAGCTGCTGCCTGGCTTGAAGGAGATCGGCCGCTGTGCTGCTGTGGCTGGTGTTCCTTAGTGTCTCGCCTGCCTGCAGCTGTGATTTTTTCATAAACAAGTTGTACTTAAAACAACACGGACAGCAAGTATAAGGACAATATTAGAATGGTGTAATGCACTTTGGCATCTAGCTAGAGGAGAATAGACTAACTACTATGAAAATAGGTTAGAATTAAGAGTCAGAGTTCCCACCTGCTGGAACTGAATTTGTAGTTTTTGGCTCTGCTCTGTCAGCTCCAGGAATTCTTTCATGATTTCGTCTTTCTCTTCGCGAGCCTGCTGAAGGTTAGCTGTGAGCTGCGTGATGATGCCATCTCGCTGCTTCAGAGCAGCCTCAAAGTCCTGCAGCTACAAAAGCAAAAATGCATATGCAATAGTGAGATAGAGCAGAGAAAGGAGAGGAGAAATGCAGAGCTTAAAAACAGCAGCAGCAGTAAAACAGACACAGTAAAAAAATCATTTGAATTTAAACTTTGTGAATGTATTTGAAATCGTAAAATAAGAGTAATCAGAAAGGTTTAATAATCTACAACACAGGCAGAAGTTAAGTCTTAATGCACAAAAGAGGAAGAAATGCTAAAACTCCAACCATTTTACTATAAAAAAAGTAAACATTTACCTGCTGTACTCCCTCTGCGCCGAATGCAGACCTGATTTCTTGAAGCTCTCGACTCAGCTCCTCCACCGCCTGGGTTTTGGCGGCGAGTGCATCCTCCATATCCTGCATTGTACCTCCCTTTCTCACCTGTTGCGGAGGCTCCACCTCCTCCTGAACAGAGAAATTAGTGCTTGTACAGCGTTTACAGAGTTTTGATAACACCATCAAGACGGGGTTTCAAGAAGGAGTTAAGCACTTAGTTGACAACAGAGAGCAATAGTGGTTAGTTACAAGAGCCAGGAGCCACATAAAGGAATGTGTGCAAAATATGTTAATGTTACCAAACAGACTTTTTTTTCTTGTGTTGGATTGTCCAGAAAAAAGGGAATCACTGTGAAAAACAACCCATAGCTGTGCGTGCAAAAGCCTGCTTGTTAGTTCTAAAAGTTTTGAGTTAAGTAATACAAGGTAAAAACATTCAGCAACATATTTGATAATTATTAGAATGGTCAGCGGAAAAAAAGAGAAGTTGCCTCAGCAGAGTTAAATCTGTTCTTGAACAGAAATTGCCCAAGTTCTTTTAAAACTGATTTCTTTTCCCAGTTATCATGAATTCTGCAGATTGCTGAAAATTAATTACAGCTAATATTTGCAGGTTTACAAAGCATTGAAGAGAAATCAGAGGAATAAAATGATTCCAACTTTTAATTTTCTTTCTTGCATGGCAATTAAGAATATAATCTTTTGTCGAAAAAAAAAACATCTGGCTTGTAAACTCAGTACAGCCTAAAACTCCTAAATAAATTTAATTTTGTTCAAATATTGCTGGGATTGTGCCCTTAGATTCCTTTAAACCACCAATAGAAAATTCATCTGACCTTAATCTGAACTTAATCTGTAAAAATCAAAAAAATTCACAGAGGGGACAGATGCTTTTATATCACTGTTTATCCCTTTAAAAAAATGATCACTTTGGAAATTATGACTAGGTTTCTTTACAAAGAAAACTATTTAATGACCTTTTTACTGTAAAATTTGGAACAGCATCTTACTTTTTTCTCAGTGTAGTTTGTGCTGCAGTTGACAGGTCACTTCAACCCTTTCTGTTAATGTTCCCTATCAATCCCAGCTGTACTGATCAGCACCTTCCTGCTGTCTGTCTCCTCTGTTCTTATGTCACCTCCGTGGATCTGAGGAGGTTTTTCCGTGGCACTCCTGTCCTCTCTCCTCCAAGCTCTTCACTGTGCTCTCCAGCTTTTTCACCAATCATCCTCCCTCACCAGCATTCAGAGATAATTTACACTTCTAAAAATGTCAAAAAGCCCTGGTAAATCCTGAACACCTCAGTTGTTTGTCCTGTCCTCTTAAAACTGTAATTTTTAAAATTTCTTCTCTTAAACCTATAGCACAGTTTACATTCCCTACATGTACATAAGTAAAGCACAAAACAGCGTTGGTTAGTGGCTTACAGAAAATCTTGCAGAGGACTGAAGTTTGAGCAAATACAGAGTTGCGTCCAGCAGCCAGTGGGTTTGTTAGCGGAGCCAAAAGAACTGCTTAATCGGATTACTGTACCCAGATAAAATCCTTCGGTGACATCATTAGGTTCTCTGTCATCTCATCATGGCACCCATTTACCTGTTAATTCACAGTGCTGTCAGTGAAACATCAAGACTTGGGAATTTTTGTTTAGATGTCGTTACTGGGCAGACTTGTACTGCTATTTTATTGGGAAAAGTTCTTAAATGTTGGTTTTAGTATGAGCTAAAACCACATTTAAACCATCCTGTTACAAATCCATAAATATTACATTTAGTTTCTATTACAAGCTGTCCTCCTCTCTGAGATAACAATTGTTCTTATTGTGGTGTAATGTAACCATGTAGTGTCAAGTTAAATAAGACAACATGAGAGCAGAAAATCAGCTAGAAGAGCTGTGAGAATTCTGCTGGATTTGAGTTGTATTATTATTACAACCACAAATGTTTATCTTTTATTTGACTGGCTCACACAATCAAAACTGGAAAAGAAAAGTCAAAGGATACAAACTTAAAACTTTCATCTATTATCCTGAAAATTATTGGCTACATTTGCTTTTGACTTTTAGGGATTTCTCCACCAAACACAGATTTTTACCAGCTTGTTAGGACTTATCTAGTAGTATGAGTCAGCGGGTGTTTATTGTCTGACTGTGGTGATGTGCTTCCTCCTGCTTTGCTTTTATTCCTTCAGGGCCATTTCTGATTAAAACAATTCATACACTCAAGAATAAAAACTCAATCTGGTTAATAACCATCGTGTAAATGAAGAAAGAGTGCCACAAAAAAAGGGGCGTGTGCACGGGGGAAAGCAAAATCTTTGAAAAGAAAAAAAAATAATAATCACGCAAACATGGTAATCAGTCATTAAACAGTCTTATATGAAGTAAAAGACAGATGTGACTAATAAAGCCCAATCACATAACAACATCTGGAGCCCCACTCAGAGATTTTACAATGTGCAAACTGCAACAGAGTGAATATTTGGAGTCACCCAAAAAATTAAAAGGAAAAGGAAGTGCATGTCACACGATGATGATACATAGTCTAAGAAAAGTCATCTCACCTCTGAGGAACAATCTTCAGCAGTAGTCGACACTTCGCTCTCCGGCTGCAATGGAGAAGATTAAAACAGTTGCATCAACACTGCACACCGTGACAGTGATTTCAATCATGACACAGCAAATTGAGCAAACATTTAATTAACTAAACACAATCTAAGCCATGGAAACAGTTAAACGAGCATAGCTGCAGGATAATCACGATCATCTGTTGTGAAATAAAATGGGGTCCCAACATTACAGCTACAGTCATTACTGTTCCATAAACGCTCATTATAAAATGTGTGATCATAACAGCTGGAAATGATGCCGGCGTTATGTTCTATTTCAGCAGACACTCTGCATTCAAACACGGCCTCAACCTACTTCTGCCAGCTCCTTTCTCACTCCCACAAAGCAATGAGGGCCATTATTGATGTCTATGTTCGGGTTAATTCCTGCATCATAAACTAGAACAGTATGGGGCTCGAAATGAAGGCTGTGCAATTCGATGCATGTTATGCGATCATAGAAAAATTATTATCCTGTCGAACTCTGATAATTTATTTGGTCATTTTGTGGAACAGAGCGGATGCATGTGGATAATTAGCATGAGGACAACACAAACAAACATGGAGCAGAGAGAGTTATACGGGCAGGGCTGCATACACTATCATTTCATTCACTGAATTTACAGAAAATGCAATATTTCCATATGTACATTTATTTGAATATGAAATGATTTCTATTGGAGATTCTGGTCATATCACGCAGGGCTATTACGGCAAATTTTGCTTTGACTGTTTGCAGAACTTGACCATCACCTCAGACTGTGCACAAAGAAGAACATTTACCATTGTTATAAATGATACGAGAACATTTTATCACAATGTCATTGACATGGGAGCTTAAAGCAAAGTCTACCTGAGATTGCAGACGTCCAACAGGCACCAATGAGTCAACACACTTGTATTTGCAATTATAATCTTGGCATCACTTTATTTGAAGCATGCATCTATAATGCGTTACAACGTGCCTATAGTGCTGTACAATCATATCATTACCACCTATAACGCATTCTAAGTGTGTTTACGAGTTATATATGCTCATAATGTCTTATAATACATTATAGAGACAGAGTTCATTGAAAGTGTTACCACAATCTCTTTCAGATGCCTGAGAAAGATTTGAGAATGGAAAACTTTGACGCTGATGTGTTTCCACAGCAACCCCTTCCTGCTCACAGACAGCAGCATCATTACAAGATCTCTGAAGAGAGCAAAACCCCGTGACCAGTTAGTCTAAGAAAAAAAACAATGCAACATATTTTTCTACATAGATAATTCTTACATACTGTGCTTTATGGCTCAGTCTCCTTACATTCCTAAGTTTCATCTGTAAGTGAAAAACAGTATTTCCCATCTATGCTGAAGGAAAAAAAAAAACAAAAAAACCCCAACATGCCCCACAGCTTTTTGTAGGAGAGGATGTGGGTCACTCCCAAGGTAAAACACTCGCCTGACAAGGAAATATCCACACATTCAGTCAACATTAGGGTCTGTTAAAAAGTGGTGCAAGGCCACAGGAATTGGTCACACAGACCGACGTATCTCAACCTGTTTGAAGGCAATTGTCTGTTTCCATGGCGACCAGTAGTTTTTGTGGACATGTACCGCATCAAATGTACAATGGGTTCAGGGAAAGAGTGGCTGCACAGTGCCGATAAAAGAGACTGATTGGGCTTAAATGAAGGGCGGGGGGGGGGGTTGCATAAGAGCCCACGGGTCTCTGCAGATTTCTTAAACTGTTTGAGAATATTTGCAAACAAATGCAAGTGGATGAATCTTTATTTATCAGAATCGTGACAGAGAGACTAGAGAAAGTTCAGGTTGTAACTTTTCCATTTTATTAATGTACAGGAACGCATTGCAGGTTTGAAGTTCTTGTATCTTTGTAAAGCTTACAGACCAAACATCTATTCTATCTTTTCAAGGAAAACAGAAAACATCGACATTCTGAAATCAATGCTTGCAAGGGCTGCAGTAGTATTTGTAAATATGAAATAAATTCATCAAATGTATGAACATTATTCCCTGCTGTCGTGCCTTGAATAGCATGCTTGATGAAGGTATGTCAGGTATCTAAAAGTTCGCACGACCAAAACTAGGGCTGCTCAATTTTGAAAAATATCTAATTGCGATAATTGATTTTTGATATTAGATGGAAGGATAATTTTTCACATCATTACTCTCATTTTGATTGGAAAACATATTAAAATGATCATCGTTTGGAGTGATCTGTAGCAAACAAAGATGTTTTCTTAAGTCTGTAAAACATGATGTGTAGGCCAGGTCAACTCTGCAGAACCACAATATTTGAATTAATGTAGTTTGACCAACACATTTCTCTTTGAACAAACATTGCATCCCCTGTGGTTTAAAAATGGCTGTAGTCCATATTACGATTTCAATTACATTTCGATTAGCCGTGCAGCATCATCAAAACTTCTCAGAGGTTGGGATTTTTTTACATTTACACACATTAAACAGCGCGTATGCTATGCTAAATAATAATGGCCCTCAAAGCAGCACTGCACCAACAGATCAAACTGAAGTATCCCAGCTGGAGTTTTGAATTATTCTAAACAAACTGTTAACAGTAAAGAAAGAATATTAAAGTGTCTTTTTATCCTTTATTTATGTGTTACAGTGCTCTTTTCCAACATCATAGCATGAAGTTGTAGCCTCATTCAGTCAAACTGTCTCAAGATCCAGAGTTTACTTTTAGAATAAAAACAAACACACAATTCCTGCCTGCAGCGTTGAGCAGAGGTTTTTGTCCTTTAGAACGTAAAAATCAGAAAACAGCATTTTAATTCTCTGATTCTTTTTTTTTCTATGCGCCAACGTGGCTCCCTCTCTTCATTCATTCTCTAGCTCGCTCAACCGCCGCTGCTCGCTCTCATGCTCTCTCAGCCAGGGATGAGGGCTCAGCTTTGAACTGTATGTTTACAAGCCACGACAACTCCTGCAAAATAAACCCTTAATAAAAAGTGAACATTAAAATGCTGAAGGAATTAAGGAAACAAAAATACTTTTGACATCACTGCTCTGTGCTCCCAGTGGGTCTGGTTGTCATGACAGCTACTTTGGGATCATTAAGCTCCAGGAGACAACAGGGACAGAACTCTGGGAGAACAGCAATTATTCTCACACTGAACTATCACTATGAATACAACGGCCACAAGTTCTTATAAGTATATATCAATAATTAAAACTTAAGCCATAAAAAGAACCAACAGCACTTTAAAGTTTAAAGATGCAACAAGAGACGGAAGAAACATTTTTCTGAAGAATGCTGAGTAGGGCCCGACCGATATGGGATTTTTGGGGCTGATGTTGATACCAATATCAGGGAGTAAGAAAATTCCAATATCTAAAATATATCACCCGATATTCTGAAACTAATACTGTGAATGTGGTTGTCAAACATGTGTAACAAAGATACATTATGGAGGCAGGAAATCCAACAAACTTTATTTCAAACATCAGTGTACTGACCAGTAAACACTTCATTTCTTATCAATTAAACAATGGTCCGCACTCTGCTGGACAAACTATGTGATTACACCATTTTAAATCACTAGTCTGAGCATTTTTTCCAGCCTTCAAAAACAGTTTTAATATTGGCAGTTATTTGAGAGCATATATACCAGTACATCTGCGATAGGCTGATATCGGCTGAATGATATCAGCCAAACCGATATATTGGTCAAGCCCTAATGCTGAGATCTAAAAAGGCATCAAAAATGTTCAAAGTAACCATGAATTGCAACAATTACTGACAGATGCCTCCATAAACATTCACTCTTAATGCAATTTTGTGTCACTTGAATGTTGAGCTGAATGATTTCCAAAGCATTAAAAACCGAACAAACTCTGAACATATTTTGAGGTGTCATCAATCATTCAGATTAGAATTTTTTGATTGTTTCACGTAATTTTTAACAATTTGTCCACATTATCCTCATAAAAAAAAAAATCTGCTCTTAAATCCACTACACACACAAAAATAAACTCCTGAATATTTGGTGAAGGTGTTAAAATTAATTATGATTTCCTCACAAGCAGTTTTCAAGTGATGTTAGAGTTGAAACCATGAGTCCATTTCGACAGTAATTCTAATAGTCAAATTATTGTTTAAGTTATACTCCAGGAAACAACAATATGAAATTCACTGGTTTAAGATTCTTAAAAGTTAATATTTGCAGAGTTTCTTTGTCTTCATTAATAGTAAATTTAATATTACCTAATTTCTCCCAAGTGATATAGTATTTCTGATTCTGATTAATATCTCTGGGAGTGGGACAATTTAGGAGGCAAAACAAGCCCGGGCTCTCTGCACATGCTTGGCTGTGACAACACTGCTTGCACTTCTAATGTATTGATCTATGTATCTATGTAGATTTGCAAGCTGTAACAATAAATTTCCCCCTGGGGACGATAAAGTATTGTACTGTATCTGAACATGTTAACTTGAGCTTGAGGAAGTTTTTAAGGGCATTTTTACCGTGTTTCCTGTGTTTTATAGACTAAACCACAGAGTGAATAATGCAGAAAATAATCATCACATCAAACGATAATGAAAAAAGTTGAAGTCAAATACTGTTTTTTTTCCTATGACATGCGTTTAGTGTAATATATATTTTATTTGGTAACACTTTATATGAGGCCTGTCTCTATAATGCATTGTA
>JAPXVT010000009.1:11116724-11133505 GCA_029823135.1 Acanthurus reversus
AAGATTTGTATGCCAGTGCACAGACATCTTCCCCTTCTGTAGAGAAATGTAAAATAAAATCTATTTAGTGAGAAAACAAGACACTTGTCAGTAAATTCAATTTCTGACATTTTAGAAGGCATAAACACAAGAAATGTTTTAGTGGAGGGAATATTTGAACAGGAAACTAATAAAAAGAACGCGAGATGTGTTTAATGACAGCACAACCTGAAGATACAACGGTGCATCATCAGCATAGTGATGTCTTCAAATACCCAGAGGGCTCATGTTAAGGGAAAACTGATCGGTGTGAGCATCAATAAGTCAAGATATTTTAAATATAACTAAGGTCATACTAAACCATACTGTTTGGACTGTGATTAAACTTTTCTTGTTCGTCGGATCCCCAGAAATGACTCAAATGTCTGGACACCATTGTGCCAAGCCACAACTTTTTCAGTGTCAGTAAAACTCATACATTAACTTCAGAATACCTGAGTGGGCACAGCAGTTCTCACTTCAGAGGAGCCTCAGATGCTCAAGGTCTACCTCTTATATGAGCCGACTTTCAAAGAAGAACAAGGGGCGCCAACTAATCATGCTGAGAAAAGCCTGAGCGCTCCTGCCCTCAACACCTCCCACAGATGTGACATCAAAAACATCTCAGCTGACCTGAGGGCTTCTTACAGCAGGTAGTTCAAACGTCCTCTCACTACAGCAGCAGTTGGTTCTGCCCTTCACCATCAGGGAAACTGCAAAAACATTCAGACCAGCACCAACAAAGCAAAGAGCCAACGTTTTCAACATTGTATCCACTTGTTGTCAGTTACCAACTAAAATGCACATTGTGTAATTTCTGCTAGTAGAGGTCTCTTAATGAAGGCAAAAGATATATTGGAGTATGATGATGTGGTTAATTAGTGTGGTATCATAGGCTTAGGGCCCTACCAATATCGGATTTTTTGGGGCTGATGACGATGTCATCATTAGAGAGCAAGAAAATTCCAATCTCCGAATTATTGACCAATATTACAAATAAATATAAAATCGTCTAAATGTGGTTATCAAATACTTGTGACAAAGATATGTAATGGTGGTAGAATATCTTACATTTTAACAAACTTTATCCAAACAGTGCACTGAACAGTAAACATCTCAATTATTGGATAGCTTATATCAATAAATAACAAATTACCCTCTGCTGGACAACTACAAAGGTACACCATTTTAAATCAGCCACATCTATGCCACTATGCCACATCTCGGTCTGTCAGACTGCTGTTTTGATGCATCCACCGCACAAGTGGTGACAAAATTACCACAAACATACCCTGACTTTTTCAAATAGACCATAAACAAGCAACTTAGACACCTTAAATGTTTACCCTCTGTGCCACTTTTGTACCCACAACAACACTCAGACTGTCTGGCAAAACTTCTGTCAAGTCTGATTTTAGTGTTTTATTGACGAATTAAACTCCAGACTGAGTGAATAATTGAGTGCAATTTGTTTCTGTTTTATTCTAACTCCTGGCGTACAGCAGTTGGACAAAACAACATGAACACTAGAATTTTATGAATTTAAATCTTGTTTGAGAATATGTTCGAAAAGTGTTGATTCATCACAGCAGTATAGGAGAAGTCTTGTACTAGATTGAATTATACTTTTTGTTGGAAAAATAAATAGAGTAACAGTTCAAAAATATTATCTTTATCACTCTTTTATTAAGAAAATCACTCTAGAAAAAGCTTTTTTCTTTTACTCAAGTAACTCATATCACTTTGACGCTACTTTACTTGGCCTGTAGATGTGATTCTGGGTGTGAATGGTTGTCTCTCTGTGTTCGCCCGTTGATGAACTGGTGACCCTGCAAAGGATAAGCGGCCACAGATAATGGCCGGATGGATGAACTACTTTTTGCTTTTCAGAATACTTCTTAGCTTTTTTAATTTTTTTTTTTTACATAACTCATATTAAGGTGTTATCATATAAAAGATTAAAGTAAAATTGTAAATGTGACTGACTGACTGACTGACTTACTGTCACTCCACTTTGACTCCAAACCTTTGGTTTAAGCTGCAGATTAAATTTTTTGCACTGATTGACAGACGTAGAAGTTTAGCACCACAAAAGTGTCTCATAAGCTCAGCCATCATCTCTAAATTTGCATCGGTGGAATTGAAGAAAATTGATGTACTTATGACAAGACTGATGATGACTAGATCTAAAAAACTCTATGCAAATATTCAGACAATTATCTGCCAAATTTAATTAAAGACATTAGTGTGGATTGGTAAAAAGCACTTAACTAAAATGAGGGAAAATGGACCGGAAAGAAATCAGCACCCTACTACGACCATTTATCCAATTATGTAGCATTTTTTTTTTCCATGCTTCATAATTACTTAAAATCTGCCATGCCATTATTTGCACAGTGGGAGTAGAACATGTAAAAATATATAAATTATACTTTTAAGACATTAAAACATTCCCAACAAAACTTAAACTTAAACTTAAATCTATTCTCGAGTTGAAGCTAATAGCATGGCATCGCAGTTCAATCCTCAAAATACATTTACTGATCACTACAATTCAGACCAAAAAGCTCACAGTAAACGCACACCTTTTCACTTGTTCTGTCTAAAACTCTCTCTCTCCCTTTCTCTCTCACACACACACACACACACACAAACTCTGTAACACTGGAAAAACTGTGTGGTGGATGGAGGGATTTGTGCCTCCCACCAGGCAACAACACCTGCAGGCTGTGTATCATGTAATGCTGTGTCTGGCCCACTGACGCACTGTTACTCAGACAGCCACAATGCACAACAGCGACATTTTTGATAAACAACAAACTTGACCACTTTAAAGCTGCATGTGTGCTTGTACTTTTAAAGCCTTTGCTTTACTTTTCTGCCTGTGTTACTTCACTTTGAAGGAGTGGCGCTGAATATGTCAAGAAAAGGTCAAAACAAGATACAGCAATTCTGTTGAAGGCAGCAGCATCTGCAAGAACATGTTCAGGGCAAACTGTGTATGATTTAATGGTTCCACATTGCTCTGTAAGGTTAAAGTGACTACAAGAAACTTGCAGTTTTTGTTTGTCTAGCGGTCCCTTTGACAAAAGTGGCAGTGACACAAGCGCCTACTGTCGTAAAGATCTTTGGTAACACGTGCCAGGCAGGCAGAACGCAGCATAACACCAGCAGCGTGTGCGCTTGTTTTGGAAGCGAGTGAAAGAGAGACAGCAGGATGGATCACGATGAGGTAATGTATTTATATGTGACTGAGAAATAAGTTATAAGCCAGTTGCATGGCAGTAATGTCCCCCGAGACCTATTACCTCTATTTTCTGTACGCTAACATTACACAGCCATTTGCATTTATGTTACATGCTAACGTGCAAACTAACAGTCGTAGGCATAGAATATAATTACATTATTGTCATTGCACAGAACAACAAAATTTTAAAAAATAACAATAACTGTTTTGTCTGAATTTGCAGGGATTCAGACCAGATCACGGGCATTAATAGTAACAACATAAAAACAGCAGTGTTTTCAGTGAGGGTCTTGGTGGCTGCTACAGGAAATTTATAATCATCAGAGGAACCATGAGACTGTTCCATGAACACTTTAAAGTTCCTTGTAGTCACTTTAAATTTAATGCTTTTAATAAGATCAAACAGTTCCTCTCCAATGATGTCTTTGGCATGTAAATTACATGTGGGTATTTTACTGCCAGCAGCCCCGAGATAAAAATAAAATATTTCTTACAGCATGTGGTTGCCGGAAGAGGTGACTCTACAGTTGAGCTCATGCTGGTGTAAGGTGCAGAACTTGTCCACTGCAGAGCGTCTGATAAATTATAAGGGACAGAGCTTGTATTACTCAGAGCCACAGTCTCGTTGGTTTCAGTGAAGTTCAGGAGGGCTGTGATGCTGTAACTCAGAGGGTCCTGTGTGGTGTTGGGAGCTGGGCTGTACGTTGTGTTCATGGGAGGTAAGAAGGTCAGCAGGGGTTCAGTGGTGGTCGACAGACCAACATCGGCTGTGAGGAAAGAATACAAGCTGATGTTGAAATCAAAGTCTCTGATGCAGAATAAGAGTTGGATGGGTTCACCCAGCTGCACCCCTTTAATTCAACAAATGAGTCTGTCATCACAATGTTTCTGAATTAAAAAATTCAGCTGAGAGTACAGTCAACTTGTCTGCACTGGCTGACATCACAGTGACGTAAAAAGAGTCGTGTCTCTGTCTAAAAATATGAGAAATTCAGAGTCATGCAGCCTCCAGCTGAGCTTTGCCGTGATGACACAATGTTTTCTCATTAAATCTAACCTCAGTTTCCTGGTTCATGCAGTCCTGACTTGCAAAACTGCTTTGGAACTTGTTGCGGCCTCCTATTGTGCACCTACATTTTGAGTTTGTTTGTTTTCCACATGTTTGTTTGCACTTGCATAACCTTATCATTCTTGCCCTGCAAGGTTATAACAGTTCTAGATTTTTCAGTCTTAATTTTAATTTTTGTTTTGACATTTATTTTTCAATTTCAGTTTAGTTTTAGTTTTTAAAACAAGTTTTGTAGTTTAGTTTTTATTTTTCGAGATGCTTAGTTTTGATTTAGCTTTTATTAGTTTTTAGTCTTTGCTGCTTTTTCCCGAATTTAGCCCGTTACTATGAGACGGGCATGGACCAACTGGCAGTCTGGCACGCCACGGGGAAGGGAGGATCATAAATTTTAAAAAGATTCAATATCCACCCAAAATACAGTGGCAAAAACAAAAACTAAGCACATTTTCTCTATAATTTCATTTTATTTTAGGTAGTTTTGTAAACCTACAAAACAGTTTTAGTTATCGATTTTTGGAGAGCCTCGTTTTTATTTTCATTTCACTTTGTGAAAATGTGTTTTTTTTTTCCTGTTCATTTTTGTTATTTTGTTAGTTTTCACAAGAGACAACAGTGGAAAATAGGTCCAAGACTTAATCAATTTTTCTCCCCAGGCAAGTTTAAATATTCTAAGCCTGTCATTAAGTGCAGTTACCAGCTGTGGATCAACAGATGTGCTTCATTTTAGTACTTGTATATAACAAAGCTGCATCCAAATCTCTGTTTTAGGCAGTCCTTGTTATCCTGCTCAAACCTACGGACGGGACAGACGCTACTGGAGGAAGTACATCCAGTTTGACTTCAACCAGCTCATCAGACTGGCCACACAGGAGATCATTCGCTTCAAGTGATTACCAAGTGGGCCTGCACACACTAAGTCTGCTCATATGTACATTTTGAATATAATACTGTCTTTTTCATGATAATGATGATGATGTTTTCTGCAATGTTAAGTTTTTATACAGATACAAAGTAAAAAAATATGTTTGTCTTTGTTGTCTATAATTAAATAAAATCTATTTTTCTAGCTTGCTGTTGCAGTGCCATTTTATTTAAAATGTCTCATGAAAATCTCAGATTGTGTTGCATATCTGTTCTGTTTTGTTAGTTTGTATAAGGATTCAAATGCTTGTCCTGACCCAGAAATGAACCGATACAAGGAAGTGAAACAAGAGGAGTTGAAGACATTTAGATTTCTCTTCTGGATAAGCCACTCCCCTGTAACAAAGTCACTGTTGACCCAAGTCGCTTTTAAACATTTGAAATGTATGCAAACACTGACCTTCGTTAACAGGAATATCTTGTGGCAGAAAAGTCTGTGTAATGATTAGCCATTTTCTAAAGTCGTATTGGATTTTCCTTAATTTCTCTCACCTACATTAATCATTAACTTATCCTCAGCATGTTGATACTAAACTTGTGAATTCCAAGCATTTAGGAAACTGGCTTCAGTTGTGAGGGGTCGCTGTGAAAGGAAGTGGTGGGATAAAGGAGCAAATTCTTTTACTACAGCTATTAAATGAAGCTACTGTGCAACTGCACATATGCTTGTTACTGTCAACTTAGTTTAGTGTATAGCTTCAGAACGGGCACCATGTTTTTTTTAAGTTTTAAATTTTAAAAATGATGAGCAGTCACAGCACAATGACTGCTGCATTCTTTCTTCAAGCCACTAAGCCAGTTAGCTTAGCTTAGCATTAAGACTAAACAGGGAAACAGCTAGCCACTTTTTATGTCAAGCTAGCTGTAAGGCCTGAGAGTCTGACACAGTGCTCAGCAAGAAAACAAGTATGTGTATTTCCCAAAAATGTTTATTTTTGCCCCTTTAATCCAACTAAAAACTTGCTCTAGAACATGCTCTTTAAAATGAGGCAAATTTAACACGCCTGTGCTAACATCCAGGATAAGAACCAGCAGCGCAACTGCATGACAATAGCTGCAGCCTCTCTCCTAAATGTGTTTTAACATTGGACTCTAGCTTTTACATATCTGCTCTGTCTCTGACATGTCATAAAACATGAAGAAATCCTCCTATTGAGGGTATAAATACTGGGAAGTCTTCTTTCCACTTCAGACTGAGCTGTGGAGATGAAAACACAATTTGCCTCCAAACCTACATGGTGGTCTTTCCAACAGTGTGTTAATCTCAGTAGATGTGCTATTCAAACTACACATTTATTATTAATTTTACAGAGACAACCCATAAAAAAGCAGAAGAGGTTTGGAATCTGTGCCCTCTCAGCGGTCATTAGAGTTGTTGGCCAATATGAGCTCCGAGGTAATAATTTACATGGTGTAGCTTTGTAGAGGGAACCAGAAAAGAAAAGGTGCGCCATAAAGTCTTCCCCTGGCAGAGGTTAGGTCACTGAGGTCACTGAAAATGACAATCCTAGCCACTCCTGAAGAATGTTTAGTGTAAACGTGACATGTCATTTTGGCTGCTGCAGAAGGGATTTAGAAATAGAAATAGGTCAGGTGGTGAGGAAGAGCTGATCCTTCCTGTTAACTCATTACAAAGGGCCTTTGTTACAGAAGACATTTTTTTACAGTCGGAGTGGCACAGGTGTTACTGATAACATTAATATGAATTTGGTCTATCAAGTGTCCCAGTCAGTCATGACAGGGTTACAGGGAGCCAGCAGACACAATATGAGGACCTTTAAACTGAAGCTGTTCAATAAAATTCAACCACTATTCTTTTTCTTATGTAATCATTATATTTTTTTTACTTTACTTTTATTAAAAAATGCGAAATAGAAAAAAAAATCTAAAATTTAAAAGACATAGCATGTCCATTAGTTAAGCATTCATTTTTTCAGCATACTTGAAAATATCATTAGAAAATAATATTTAATCAAGAGATTAGTACGTTAGCATGCTAACATTTTCTAATTAGCATGCACCATAGCTGAGGATGATGGTTTTGCAGGTAATGATCAAAAATAAAAGACAGAAATCAGAATCTAGAATTTGACCTGTCAATGGTGCCAGAGAAAATGTTAGAGAATCATTAAAATCTAAGAGTTCATCCTCAAGGGGTCATGAACATTTTTGCTATATTTTGTGCTAGTTCAATTTGTAGATGTTGAGATACTTCATAGGATAATTCAAATGTGGCACATTGGTGGCACAGGGTGGAAATTCCAGGGGGTTTTACATCTGTAGGATTCATCCTGTGGGGACCATGAATGTCTTCATAGAATTTTTAACTCACTTTGTGCAACAACTGTGAGTTATTTAAGTCTGAGTCCTTAAAAAGGATAGTACTACAGTCTCTTACAGGCTGGATACAGTGATTTCAAACTGCAGGTCAACACCCTCATTTATTTGCAACATCTAAATGTCCAAACCTAATAATTAGTGTAACTGTGGCCATAAGCTGTTGTCTTTCTCCCTCCCAATGTGCTTTTCTCAGCTGATCACTTAAACACTTAAACCGTCGTAACAGTGACACCTACCACTGGTCATCTCCCCATAATATCATACAGTCACTGTTATGCTCCTTTTGATGCATCATTACACTTTCTTTAAAATGTGTGATGTCTACTTCTTTCAGTCCTCTTCTTTCTTTCATTCTTTCCAGTCTTTCATCTTTCTTTGCACTTCTCCGCTGACAACCTCTTTTATGATGTTGTAAAATTACCCATCTATCTATCAAAACTTACATTGTCTGTCTTTCCTCATTTTCTTCCTGTCACATCTGCCTGTCTCTATCAACACCACTGTAAAAGAATTTATGCTGTGTAATGTACAAGAAGCTCCAAGGTCCAGTTTTAGGTGTAGCCTATTGATCATATGTTTTATATGGAGGATTAGTTACGTGGCTGCAGGGAACTCATAAAGCCTCTTGAAAAACATATTGTATGATTTCAGAGGGATAGATTGCCTTTGTTGGACAGCTGACTACAGAAAAATCTGCTTTTCCTCTGTCAGCATGCTTTAACCTGCAGTTTGGTCCTTACAGCATGTGCTTTAAGGATCAGCACATGACGAAAGATGTCATTAAATGGGTTATTTTGTCTGAGAGAACGGTAGACACCGGTCATGCTTTTGATTACTCATACAGCATACAATATATATAGGCTTCACATTATGTATCCCTCTTTGTGCAATGAGTTGTAAGCGGACTCTGTCCCTGATGAAAATGTTCTCTTAAGTCACGGACATTAGACGAGAGAGATAAAGAAAGTCTAGTCTTGCCAAGTAACCCATTTTACTCACACGAAACTGCATCTCTTATTGTCTACATTTTCAGTCATTACCAGTTGAGATTCCCAAAATGTTTTCTATAAATTAGATAAAAACTCTTAATATGGATACTGAAAGTTATAAAAGCAAACCTGATATGAATGATGAATGAATTTCAAAAAAATACAAATTGTTCCCTCGTATATTACAACTGACAACACTGCATTTATTTCTCCAGTGTTATTTCAAATTGTACTTGAAGACTGAACATTAAAAATTAGATTGATATTTACCAGAGGGAAAGGAACAGTTTCAGCTCATTGATGTTAGCACAAGTGGAAAAGTGTATTAAGTTTGTCCACATGCTGCTAAAAATAAAGTTAAAATAGATATGAGAACATAAAGAGTTTTAAAAAGATTTTACAAACTAGGCAGAACACAAAATATGCATGCTATACTTTATTGACTAACATATTATCACATTTACAAACATTTTGTCATCATTAGTGCATTAAATACCCTAAACTCAAATATATTTTGGTATGTTACTCATCAACAAACACTTTTGATAAAAAGCACAAAAAATAAATTTACAAAGCTGTTTTACATGTTATCAATTAAATCACAAGGAAACTAAAAAGGAAAAAAAAAATGCATTTGTCACACACATATCAGAGCTCAACTGGAAAAAAATATCTTTTATACAACCACAGGTTATAGTGCACTTGAATACATCGACACAGATTTTTGTTACTAATATTACAAAAAATATTACTAACCTAACACCTAATATTACAGGTGAGTCAAAATGATATACTGTGTGTGTGTGTGTGTGTGTGTGTGGTTATATGTGTGTGAATGACTTTGAAATGAGTCACCAAATGTGGCGAGTCAAATGTCAGCATTTGCCAAAAAGTAAATAGTCAATATTTTTTTTCCATATCATTATTCACACATTTTTCCATTTTAAAAACACAGATTTACACATTGAGATTCCAGTTAACTAATAACCCTTTAATAAATCCTATCATTGTACAATTTCATTCAGTTTTTGATGAGACTGCCAAGGAGAGACTGCTGTCAGCTCTACTTCCAGTGGTTTGTGGTGCTAGTATAAAAATATTATTGTTATTATTATTAGTGGTAATATTTTGCCTTTCACCATGTACCTTGTACATTAACAAAATGGCAACCTGCTTTCGCAAGAAGGCTTCCAGTGAACCACATCTGAAATGTGGTCAAACACCAGATCTGTGGTTGGAGGGTTTTGGAGTTAAAGGTGGCTGTCTCTGTTTAAGAGCGTCTCATCATGTTTATTTAGAAGCATCATCCATAAACAACACAACACATGTTGGGCACAAAAGACCAAAATGCCATCATTGGCAGCAATGATGAGGGTTAATCTCTCAGTCTTGCAGAGAAATGCACAGAGGACAACCTACTGCTTTATGTAAGCAAAACCAAGCAGACGATTTTTGATTTTAGAAAAAGGAGGCACAGATAGGCACTTATCTACACAAGTGGAGCTGAGCAGGAGCAGATGAACATTTTTTTTCCCATAAATTAGTTAGTTGGGACACATTCTTAAGTGTCTATAGTAAGCCTGACTTCAATTAAACTTAAGTCAAAGGCCAGTTTTAATTTTATGCAACTTGCCCCTGGTGCTTGAACCAGTTCTGTTCAGGATTCTTGGAGCCTTGATGCTATTAGCTAACCTGAACACACTTGTTCAGAGCAGAACTATTGTAAACAAAGACACATCATCAACAGAAGGCATTGCACAGTGACCTGGGAAGTTTGACACGCCCACTTTGGTTGCCAAGGAAAACCTGCTATTTTTTGGTTCCAGTTTGGAACCAACTATTTAGGCTCTGAACTGATTTCTTTTTTGGTGCATATCAGGTGTGTGAGCCAGAATGGAACCAGTTCCATTTTGGAAACACACAACAGAGATTCTGTCATGGACATCAAACATCCCTGCCTGGTTAAAAAAAAAAAGAAAAAGTTATATTTCTTAAGAAAACTCAAGAATGCAACATTCTTGTACGAAGTTCTTCTAATGTTCATCGCAATAGAAAGCCTTCTGACTGAACACTTGCAGCCCAAAGCCCATAAATTGTAAAAAGACTACCCAACCCAGCGACAGCCAATTCACCCTGCTGCAGATTGGCAAGAGATACAGAAGTATCTGCTGCTTGTCTGCTGGGCAGCTTTTACCCCTAATATTTGAGATTTCTGAAATCTTTCTCTGAAAACTTTCTGAAATCATCCTTTGCACTCAAGATTGGAAAAAGTTTCATTTTAATGAAAATATTAATTAATACTCTCACCTTATTATCTGGCTTTAGTAGCAGCAGCGGACTACAAACTGCATTCCATTGTACAACTTTGAGTTGTGAAATGATAATTAAGCAAATCTTGATGTCAGATTCAACCAGAAATAGAATTAACTCGCTGCACTGACCGATCTGTGTCCTGACTGTTTTAAACGGTGATTCTGTCTTCATAAAGTGACAGCAGCAGCAGAGCGATCCAGCCGGTCAGAAGGCCTAAATTCTGCAGCAGAAATATCACCCAGGGTCTCTTGTGGGTGATGTGGACCATGGTGGGGAGCTACATGGAGATAGTAGAGAGATCAACATGCACATTATCAGTTTATACTTGATCCTGTGACCATAATTCCAAAAACAAGGGATTTTATCTCATCAATTCTGCAAGCACAAGTACTCACCATGTCAGCCAGCCCCACATACAGGAAGAGTCCAGCAGTTATGGCAGCTATCCACTGTCTTGTGGCGAGGTCAGTGGCTACAGACAGAGCGATATACATGCCGACAAATGAGGTCATGGCGCTGCCGATGTTCAAAAGCAAAGCCTTGCGCACGGACAAACCACTGTAGAGCAAAATGGCAAAATCACCTGGAGACAGAGGAGAGCAACAGGATGATGTTAGAAATAAAAAAATAATCTCACCAGACACTGTCTCTCTTTATTTAGGTGTGTGTGTGTGTGTGTGTGTGATCTTTACCCAGTTCATGTGGTAGCTCATGGCAGAGTACAGCGATTGATGTGGCCAGACCAGACCTCCATGACAGGGAGAAAGCTGCACCTACTGCTAAGCCATCTGCAAAGTTGTGGATCCCGTCACCGATAGTTATCAAATAAGGCAGCAGACGCTGTTCTGCAGGGGCAGACACAGTAATAGTTGGTGGTTGAGTAGCCACAATAATTAGCACACTTTGATGATAGCAGGCTTGTTTTTGTGTTGGACAGCTCACCTCTGGTGCGCTTTTTCGGCTCTGCAAGTGATCTGTCGTCTTCAGAGTCGACCTGAAATGTGCAGGTTCCATTAAATACAACTACACAGAAAACTTGAACAGTTTCTGTTATTGACAAAACATTTTTGTTTTCCGGTAATGAAAGAAGCTGATGGTTCTCTTAGAAATACTGCGGCAGCTTACAACCATTTTAACAGGAAGTAGATTCTTTGTTTACAGAGACTTAGCGGATTCCAGGAGGCATTAATGTGACTCCAAGTTTTCTCGCTAAACGTGTTGGTGGACAGATCTAAAAACTTATTAAGTTTAGATGTCAGATAAATGAGACCTTTTACATACAACTGTGAGTTCTGAACCATTGGAAACATTCCATTCCATTCCATAAACTTCCATATCTTAATGTTTGAATCTTTCTCACCAGGTCAGTTTTTGATGCTGATTGTGCCTGTTGTTTCCTTTCCTGTTGATACATCTCTAAAACCGCCCCATGGTCACATTGGTGGGGGTCCGAATCCTCCTAGAGAGAGAGAGAGAGTATTTAAGCATTTTTTCTAAAAATCTATGTCCATATTAATGTCAAATCGATTTGACCTCTGTTGACAAAGAGATATTTTGTCTCTTACCGCATGATGATCTTTTTTATAAACCACCAGTGAGAAGATGGTTTCCATCAGATAAAAAAAGTAAATCCCAGCAATCACTACCAACATCTTGTAAATGTAGTCTAGACTTTCTCCCTCATGACTGTCATGTGAATGGTCATGGCCAGCTTCGTCTGAGTGGACATGTAAACCTAGAACCTGGACACATGGACCACAAGAGGTGAAAATTCATACATGCTACAGCAAAGAATGAACATGATTGTTACTGTCCTGGTCGTTTTGTGCTTATGAAAGATACAAAAAAACAACATCATCCGCAAACAGAGATATTTTGTATTTTGTAAGTGATTACTGGACTTTTCAGCATTCTAGTGGTGCGAAATTGTATGTTTCCACTTACTGCGGGTAGCAGGTGCAGTAACGCATCTCCAGTCAGAGAACCAACAGCTAAGCTGATGCAGAACTGGATAGACATCTGGTACACGCTGGTACATGAGGTACACAGCAGCACCACAATGCCAAACAAGGCCATCAGAGTTATGACCACATTGGCAATGGTTGCATAGATGTATCCTGTAGAAAAAGAAGGAGAGACGTAGAGCTTTGTGATTAAAACCTGCGGGCATCCTAAAGTGTAACATCACCAGTGACTTTTGTTCTTTGTAACAACAAGTGGAGGCGATGTCTCCTTCAGTATCTGACTTACTCTCAGCCGTGGTGAGCCCATCCGGGTCAGCTGTAGATTCTGTGGTGGCCGAGCAGGCTCCGCTCAAGATCTGCTGGATGAGTGCAGGGCTGAGCTGAGCCAAGCCGGACTGACCCAGAGCAGACGTTACAGAGCTAGTATCTGCCAGACCGTAGATCATGACAAGCTCTTCAGCTGAGAAACAGACCTGAGAGGAAGTAAAGTGAAATGTTAAGCAGAGATTGATCATCTGCCCACACTGAGGTGCAGGAATAAACCCTTGTTTTGTTACTTTGCCCACACACACTTTTTCTGGAAAGACAAATAACACAAAGAAATTCACTAGAAGATACATTTAACACATTACAAAAACACCCGTCAACTATTATGTGGTGTTGGCTAACTATTATTATTATTATATTCGTTTTGTTAAAGTACAATGTCCTGTGCTAGGACAGAAAACAGATTTTGATTATTTGTTTGTGTTCATTTGTTTACCTCATCCCACGTTGTGTTTCGTTGGTCATATACGTTCCTCTGCCTCCTTGTTAAAACACTTTGATCATGGTCAGCGAATTCAGCATCATGGTGCTCGTGATCGTGGCCATGGTCGTGGTCGTGGTCGTGGTCGTGGTCATGATCGTGATCGTGATCGTGGTCCGCAGGTCCGATGTTCAAACTCGTCATAAGAGCCTCCAGATCTACAGAATCCAAAAATAACCTTTAACTAAACAAAACTATACCAGGATTCAACTGCTGCTTTCCAAAAACAAAGTTAAGAACATGCATAACTTCTTTTTATGTTACTAGAAAGAAAATAAAAACAGTGTCAACAATAATCCAGAAAAATACGCACAAACACCTTCTGTGGCATCTCTGTAGTTCTGGGTATGCATGTATTTGCATCCGAGTTTGTCTGTGTTTCTGAAAGACATTTATACCTAAGACAGTGAAGTTCTCGGAGCCCAGACGGGCCATGATGTTATCCATGAAGAAGCTCTCGTCAGGCAGCGATTGGCTACTGAAACAGCGACCTTGCAAGGCGTGATACAGCACACGGCCCAAAACAGCACCCATTTCCTGCTCCTGGTCTAGTGATGATGATGCGTTAACCTCTTTTATGATGTTACTGGTCGTTACACAGATCTGGTTGCCATGGTGATAAGGGAGAGGTAGGAAAAACAAAGAGGAAAAACAAGGAGGTTAGGGGGTCAACTCAACAATTAAACAGGTAACTAGAGCTAAATTAATACTAATTTAACTTTTTTGTTTGATTTCTGACATGACAGTTTGTGTCTTAAAGCAGTGTTTCCCAAAGTGGGGGCCGGGGCCCCCTGGGGGGCCGCAAGACACAGAGAGGGGGGCCGTGAGATGCCTTCCAAAAAACAAAAACAAACAAAACAAAACAAAAAATTATAATTGCATATTTAACCCATTATTGTACAAATTCTGGTTATATTCTTTCTTAAAATACTTAAAAATAATATTATGGCGATTGGGCTGTTGTTCTTTTGTGTTGTATTGATGCCCATGTAGACCTAATAGTGAGTTTGCGCGACTGTGCACAACATTATATGCCACCTCCAGGGTCGATAGGGGTCCCCAGTCTTTGGTACCATTATTTTGGTGGCTGTGGGCTGAAAAGTTTGGGAACTCCTGTCTTAAAGAACAGCACTACCAAACATTAGAGATCATCAAGATGAGGCTCCTGTGGGTAAAGCCTCGTGAGTTTAGTGCTCACATCATCCAAGTACGATAAGATACGCTGAGTGATTAATGTTGTCATTAACACAAAATGAACGCATAAACTACGTCAGAGAGCAAAGAAGACCTGAGCCATAAACTGGCTCCCTGGTTAGGATGGATGCTGTTATCCTGCTAGCCTTGCAGCATCGTGGCATGAGTGTAATGACTCTTTGAAAACTGTACAATTTAACAGGACTAAAGAAAAGATTTGAGAACAGTCAAGAAACAAATTGGTTTTCATCCTGCAACCCCCACACTTTAACTTTCATAAAGACGACGTAGTCTGTTGTAGTCTTGTGCTTACCTGACTGTCTAAGGGCTCATAGTGGTCGTGGAGCTCTAGAAACAAAAACTCTAATCCATGAACGTCTATGGAGTCATGACTATGGTCGTCAGACGCCCTCTCTGCGTGCCGGTGGTCATGGTGGTGCCCATGTGAGACGTCATGCAGGAAAGAGTTGGTCTCGTTGCCCCATGTCCCCTGCCTTGTGGCGTTGCAGACCAGATCGGGAGACGAAAGGTACAGGACCGATCCGGCAGCAAATGTGGGAAACTGAGAGACGGTGATGGTTACATTTTCTCCATCGGAGTGACTGCCAAACAGCTGGTAAACGGCATCTGTTAGATTACACTTCACACACAGACAGCAAAGCATTCACACACAGAAAAGCACAAAGTTACTAATCAACTTCTACCAAGATTGAATAAATCAAGCTGCATTAGAATTTGTATGGTTTTGTTGCCAATCCTCAAATTCCATCGCACACAAGTTTAGACTGATTAAGAAAAGACATTAGGCTAGTCCATTACATAAAATCAGCAGTTTTGTTGGCTCAAAATTTTAAATAGCTGTCTATCAGATATCTGCCTCTGCCCTAAATAGAACACAAAATAAGTGGAATTTGTTTTGTGGCAAATTAACAAGTCTGAATTCGACGACACCTCTTTCAAGATGGTGTCACAGTTTATAAATCTTACTTTTCAAATTCACACCAGTTAAATTTTCATTCAGTCACGTGTATTCTATGGAGGGAAGGAAGACTGATATCTCAGAACATTGGCTCATAAAACCAAAACTATCTACATGATTACATACCAAAGTAGATGAGAGCCAATTTCAGGTCAAAGTGACCCTTTAAACTGCCAGAATGGTACATGCACAAGGACAGAGTACAGACTCCTTCACATTTGGCAAGACATTAAAAATTTTCACTGAGGGTTAGAAGAGGTTTATTATTTTATTGAACTCCTGTTTGAATGACCTGTTAGAACGCTTATAACTATGGGTGAGTTAAATTACACGCCTGTCATTAGAATTCCAGTGCCACATTTGATATTGACTGCATTTTAGCTGAATATTTCATCTACACATTTGTGGTAGTTGGAGTTGTTTATCTATCTATCTATCTATCTATCTATCTATCTATCTATCTATCTATCGGACACACATTTCAGTATTGAAAAAAAAAGCATTGTCAGCACTGGGCAATTCGAAAGAATTTTTACTCTGCAAACAACAAGACCTTTAAAGTAAAGGTTGATTTTGTTCTTCATCAGTATTTTATAAATAAAGATGCTATGGAAATTAATTTTGCAAGTTTTGGTCACAAGGAGTCTCAAGCTGAAAAAATTTGGTAACCTTGCTTTAAACAACATCAACTTCAACAACAACAACAAACAGAAATCAAATACTGGAAAGAGAAGTAGTTTCTGTCCTCTCTAGTCTTGTTAAAAATGCTAAAACAGGACTAGTTCTGCTATTGAGCTGAATTATTTTCTAATTTCACTGATCTGTCCATCATTTGTGCTGCATTAACAAACAGTAGGCCTATAGGTTAAAGGGCATCTCCAGTCATAATCAATGTTTGCCTCATAAATCAAGTCACCTATGATCAGTTCATCTCATACC
>JAPXVT010000009.1:11198135-11217189 GCA_029823135.1 Acanthurus reversus
ACGGATACGGTACGTCTTCTGTTGGTGCGTTATGGCTGCTTTGTGTGTTTGCGTGCCTGCGCGTTTCTGTGTCTGTGTGTGTGTGTGGGGTGCGGAGGTTCATGAAGGGATTTGGCGGTGTATTGTGTTGAAATTTTGGATCAAGTCGCGAGTTTACTTGCACTTTCACAAAGTTACCTACTGGGCCTTTAAGGCACAAAATGTGTCCTCCAAAGGGAAATTTTTGTCAATCGACCAAACAAAAGAGCTTTGACATTTCACTAGGAAAAAAATACCAAAAAAAAAAAAAAAATCTTTCTCTTTCCCGTCCCTTTAATCATCTTCTGAGATTTATCTTGCAGCAGTTCTCTGAAGATACAAGTACAGTATCTCAGCAGGTGTATGCAGACGTGAGTGATATGGGTCATGAAGGAGCTGACACGCGCGCCTTAAATCCCAACAAAGAGTCGATCAGACCTGAGAGTAAAGCAGGGTCATAGGTTAAACCTTTGTGAGAAGGTTTGAAGCGTAAATGAAAAAAGCATGACAACATTATACTCTCAATCTGTGCAGGTATGAGAGGAGCAGCTGCATGACACTCTCTGAACAACCTTGTTGAGAGCAAAGCCAAAAGTTGTTTTTGATCCTGAAAATACCACAAGGGAGAAGATTATGATTATCGGGTCAACAGGGGCGGTGACTTTGAGAGAGTTCTGTTGACTTTGACTGTTTTTCTTTTAACCACAGTTATGAACTTTCTCTGACCTCAGACAGGTATTCTTCAACCTAATCAGACCTAAATGTAACCGTAACATTTGCAGAGCAGAAAATGGTCATATAAATCTTTCTTTATGGGGGTCATTTTAAGTTTTTAAAGGTTCTTGTTGTAGATCTTACAAAGCACTGACAAAACAATATTGTCCTGCCAGTAGGCAGTCCAAAACAAAAGACATATTTGTCACCCATTTGTAACAGTTCCACTGTAAATTAACATTAGCGTCACAACATAAAGCGCCTCAATATCAAGTGTTTTGAGTGTAAGAAAAGCAAATAAATAATTGGAATGAAAATGCACAATTTGAGTTATTTTTCTTAAATCCTCTATGGACTTTGTTTAAGGACAGTTTTTAAAACCAAGTAAAATAGGAAATTGGCGAAATCAAAGTCAGGGTCGTCCATCACTACCTTTATCTTTCCACTGTGACAGTTATGTTACTGTGAGCTGCTTCTTTCTCTCTCTGCTTACATTCAATACCCCATCTGACCTTCCATTTGTCCTCTATAAGTGGTTTTGTCTATATATTTTTCTCTGTTTCCCTTTCCATCTTTGTTTTTTTTTGTCTGTCTGCTTCCTTCCTTCTGTTTTCTCTCCTCCCTCCTGCTCTGAATCTCTCTCTGTCAGTTTTTGTTTACAAACCCTTTCATCTGGATATTGCTTTATATGTAAAACCCTTCTTTTTAAATGGAGTTTTATTTAAAACCCTGTCATTTAAATAGCTCTTTAAAAGACAGAGGAATGAAAAGTCAACAAGGACCCTTCGATTGTGTTTCCTGACAGCACACGCACACACACACACACACACACACACACACACGCTCGCACTCCGCCTGCCTGTCTACATGCATCTGAGTCTATTATTATGCTAATGAGTCTCCAGTCTCCACATGTCCGCACAGCCTCTGCGCACAATCTAATACACACACACACAGGCACACACACACACACACACAAAGATATATTTTGCTGAGCTCAGCAGTATAGCAGCACTCGCAGGCTCGCCGGAAAAATAACGAGGAGTGGACAATTTCACCATCATAGAAATAGACCAGATAGAAATGGTACTTCCTGGTGTGTCATCGATCGTTAAAAGGATCACACTCAACTCCCACCAACAGACATCTTTTTAATATCTGCCTTGTTGCTCTGTCTGCTTTTGTCTGTGTCTCTGTACTCAAGAAATCTTATTTTGTAAAATCACTTCATCTACATCAGAGTCTGTTCATGCCGCGCAACAAGTTTAGATTTCATAAGACGTGGTCATATCGATGGGTTAAGGAGTAAAAAATCTCTGTAGTACAATAATATATTTATGGGTCTAATTTGAGTTAAAGCTACACTGATGCTCACCTGACACCCAACAACGTTAGATGTTTTTTACCATTAGGGGGCAGAAAAGCAACATTGTCATAGAAACAATGAACATACATGCAAATCATATTATAGTTTAAAGCACAATCTTCAGAACTTTGATGTCATTTTAGAATATTTAATAATATTGTTAGTCCTTCCTCATTCATCCAGTTAACCCCAGGTCATATCTGGTATAATACAATCACCATTTCTAAATTCGATGTCACTATTTGTTCCTGCTGTATCTGTTACAAATCACTGTGACAGCATTTTGTCTTTGGTCCTGCTAGTTTGGTTCTAAGTTGTGTGCTTGTGCAAACTCTGACATCTGTGTGACAAAAAAATATCTGATTGCGCATCTTTACGTCAGGACATACGTTTTCAGAAAATAACATTGTTATGATGACGCTGCATTATGTTTTGTAGTTTGCATGTAGATTTATTTGCACATACTGATTTGGAGAGATTTAAATATACACAGCAATGTTGTACTCGGAAACTGTGGGGGCGCCAAATTCCACAAAAGAATAATTCTTACATAATGTTGCTTCAGGGCTATGGGAACATTTGGGGTAGAATGGCTACTTTGCCAAGGTTAGGGGAGCTTCATGAGGTCAAGGTTATGGAATGATAATGCTTTAAAAAACAATGTTAACTGTAGGTTAGGAACTGTAAATGAATAATTGTCTCTTGGGCTTCAAATCAAAGATTTCACTGACCCATCAATCAACTTCATCCTTTGCGTTGAGGAATTTGATTGGCCAACACCCAAATACACACCCCTTTACCATCCTGTTGCTAGTGAAGCAAACTAGCTAGCTAACTACCTACCGGAGTGTTAACGTTATCACTAATGTCACGACATCACTGTCTCTCTCTAAATCTCTCTCTCTCTAAAGCTGTCTGTCTCTCTATCTGTCTATATCTTTCTAAATCTGTCACTATCTGAATCTGTCTGTCCCGCTCTCTCTGATTAATTTCAGTTCTGAGTTGCCTGAAATATGAAATATGAACTATGATTGACAACTAGATGTCACGATACGATTGGTTGAAAATTGATTGGTACCCCTTCCCTTAATCATTCGGCTCACTTTGTTTATCATGGACAAAAAATGATAGACTTTTGAGAATACAAACAACTTAATTTTTTTGTAATTTTTTGGTTGTTAAATAGCTGCACACTATAACCAGGGATATAATCCAGAAGGGTTAAAAATGCATTTTTCATTTCATCTTAACTTAAAACCTTCTGGAGGACTTTTTCCCTTGAACTTAAACATATGTCTTTGTGAGGTGCTCGCTGATACTGTTGTTACTTTTGAGGGGACAATTTACCTTTTTCTCATTGTGCAGGTAAAGTGCAATATGCTTGTCAGAGATTATTTACTTGAAATGACTGTAAAGTCTGTATAGAAGTTTATGGAAGAGTCCCAAAAAATAAACTCCAAACATTTAAAAGGGGCAAAAAGCTGCACAAGGATGCAGAGTTCGATGTTTACTGCCAATAAGTCCTTACACAAGGATACAGGGTTTAAAATAGAGCAGGTTGAACTAAAAATCAAAGTCCAATAGAAATGGACTCTGATTTGATTACCTTTGGAGCCATTTTAGAGGCTCAGACATGTTCAAACGCATACAGTTAATCCCTACTGTATCTGACATTACTGCAGACCATCTAGAAGTGAACAAGGAAGTCCTTCAGTACGGCGCGTCATCACATAAATAAAGCAGCAACAGTAAGTTGCAACCAACAGCAACACTCTGCAGTGCATATGAACACACTTTAAAAAAATGACACACTCACAATAATAGAAAGACTCTCTCTGTATCTCTCACACATTTATCAATGAACTATAAAAATAGGTTAACTCCATGGACCTCAGTGAATAGAACTTACATAAACGCACACGTCACTGAATTACATCACACGCCATCATCCTGCCTGCCTGTACTCTGAGTACAAATGGGGGTAGGGCTTTGCATAAGTGAGTGTGTGTGTGTGTGCATGTGTGTGGTGTGTTGCTGTCTACTGGCTGGAGGCAGAAGTCTGTTTGTTTGAGTGTGTAAACATCCGAACAGTGCATCATCACTCTGCTCCATGTCTTTTTCCTCTCACACACGCACACACGCGAGTGAAGATTGTGTAAGACGGAGTTGTGTGAGGCTATGTCATTGTGTCCCTCTCTCTGCCTCTGCGAGAGACCATTCAGGAAAAACTCCGGCACCTCAGTTACATTTACTAAACTCATTGGCTAATTGTCTGGATTTACGCACTGACGATCTGATTGGCCCAGGAGGCGAGCTGATTTGCATAACAGAAACTCAATTGGCTGACTGCAGTGTAAAAGCAGTGACCTGTGTTCAGTGCCACAAGAAGTTGGCTTTTAGAGGTTGATTTGATGGTTCTCAGCCCCTTAGAAAGGCTACAATCATAAGGTGGGAGGGTGATTTTTCCTCTGTATCTTTGCACTCACAGGGATTAAACCTATATGATAGCCAGGTGTTTTATTTATTTAGCAATTTGCCACAATTAAAACTGTTACATGAGCATGTATTGATTAACAGTTAATGAGGCGGATTTGTTAATATTTGAAGTTTGTGTGTTAGCCTATTTTAAATGTCCTGCAAAATAATTTATCAGTTCATCTAATTCGTGTTTTTTGCTCTGTGACTTTATTGACATGTTGAATAACTGTCATCTGTTAAACAAATCACTGTGAAAGTGAAACATGCAAATCAAACATTAATGTGGTTGGTCGTGTGCTCTATAAGTGGAGTAGGCTGCTTGTAGGTTTTAAAACCTAAAAATCCCTTTTAGCAAAGATTTTACCAGAAAAATGTATTTTTTCTTCGGCTATTTTGCGTCACACTTTGAGCCATAAAATGAAGAGATGTTTCATTTATTTTGGTAAGCCTACAGTTTTTGCAGTTAAGCTGCTAGTCTCACTGAAAAAAAGATTTACAGAAGTGAAATAAATAAATAAATAAACAAACAAATAAACAAATAGTTTTGGTAACTTTCAACAGGCCACTGAGGCAATGACAACTTTTTTGGCATCTTGATGTAGCCTACTTGTTTCCATCCAATTTGCCGAATGCATCATTCCTACAGGGATCTTTTTGGGAACCAAACGCCCAGCTTGCCTTTTAATTTCATTGCCATAAAAATCAGCGTGAGCGTGCACTTAAAACTACGTCATTAAATCCCTGCCCGGCCATCACCGCGCGCCGCTGCTGGTCCCACAAGAGATGCTCTTTTTTTTCTTCTTCTGATGAATAAAATTAAGCACTTCCATCTCTCTCTCTCTCTCTCTCTCTCTCTCTCTCTCTCTCTCTCGCGGCATATAAAGCCGCAACAGCTGATCTCGTGCATCAGAAAGAGCCGCAGCTCCGCACGCGCCGAGGAGAGAAGAGCGAGACAGTGGAGGAGAGGAGGAGAGAGTGAGAGAGAGTTAGCGACGGACAGATTAACTGTTTTGGTCTTCCAGCGGTAGTTCGAAACCTTTTTTGCGCAATATTTTCAAAGAATCGTTGGGACATTTTCACTGACTGTTTTCTCGTGAGGCTGAAGTCTTGCTCTCGAGACGTTTTCTGGAGTCAACGGTTGTCTTCTTGAACTCGTTAACCTTCGCTTATCTCTGACACTTACCGTAAAATTACCCCACGACTCGTTACCTTTCAACCTCAAGGCTCCGGGGGTGACGATTTATAACGGCTTTGTGTCTACAAAAAAAACAAAAAAACAAAAAAACAAGATTGAGTTGACTCACCTGCATGGGAATTTTCTGAGGACCGTGTTGTGCTCCTTGCTCAGCTATTTCCAAAACCTGCGGAAACTTCTTATTGTCTCCCTCTCCTCTGGTGCTGAGCGGGCAGCAGCGGCAGGCGGTTGGCTTTGGCACCCGGAGAAACGGTGGATAACTGGCGTCTCGCGCCGAAGGGGAGCTGTCCGGTGCTGAAACCACGAGCCCGGCAAGGGGCACGCGAGGAGCTGTCCTGGGAGCTGTCCGCGTGCTGAAGATCAACGATTTGGGACGAGAAAAACGTTCGTCTTTCTTTTTGAAGCAGCGGATTAAAACAAATAAACATATAAGCAAAAAAAAAAAGGAGGACGTTATTACATGCTGATTCAGCCTTTCATGTTGACGGGGCCAGAGCCTGTACAGTAACTGCTTTATTTTATTTTTTATGAATGAGCTCTTAGAGCTCCACAGGTCCTCCAGTGGAGAGTGGTCAGTGAAAAACAGACTATTTTTCCGAGGAATTGAAAATCATAGTGTTCTGAATCACCTGAGCATAAGTAAACATCAGGTATGCTCAAAAACAGGAGCGCTAGTTTTGTCTAATCTTAAAAAGCCATGTCTCCACTCCACTTTCCAGGATGTTTGATTGGAGGAAGCAAAGGCACCTTTAGTAGCTGAAACCAGGGAGCACGTTATAAACAAAGCCAGGCAGTTAAAAGTTGAACAAGCTTTTAGATTTTGGGCAAGTCTGAAGTGTGTTGAAAGAAAGAGGGAAAGTTTGTTTCATTGTTTAGGTGTAGGAGCAACTACTGTCCCATCATGCCTCGGTCTTTCTTGGTAAAGAAAGTGAAACTGGATGATTTCTCGGCTGCAGAGCTGGAGAGCTCATATCACAGCAGAAGAGAAGAACTCAGTCTGCGCTTCCATCATCATGACAAAGGTTAGTCACCCTCCCACTGCCACACACACACACACACACGCACAATATCTGGCATATATCATTCAGGGCATTTCTTTATCCCCAGATTTAAAGCATTACTCATGACTGTTACAGAAGCATGAGAAAGAAAAGGAATTACAGGGTCAAACACCAGTCACAGCCAGTAAATAGAGCTGTCACAGGCATGGCAAATTTCTTTTTCTTCAACAAGATTATTCCCATGAAATGTGGAGAAACAGATCAGAGAAACGGCAGGAAGTGAGAAAATCTTCAGTTTAAGCATCACACTGAGAACCCTGCATGATACATGCTCAAGGTATTAAAAGAGTCAGACATTATTTAAGTAATATTATGTAATAAGTGTGATACATTGGTCCTTTCCATAGCGAGGTCAGAGGTCAGGGCAGAGCACCAGGGTTTTCCTTAAAGATGCATCATCAGGATAACTCAGTGGTTTAAGTAAATCTGATCTAGATGTGAAAATGGGACATTTTATAACACATATTCTTAATATGATATTACATTTAACATCTACAACTATTTCTAAATGTGCATCTGTTCAAAACATGAATTTCTGAATGAAACTGAAATGTGCATTTAGCTTTCTGATTAGATTTTATGTTTCATGCTGTGTCAGCAGAGGCAGCATCTTGTAAAATTCAGCAAATAAAACCCCATTAGTGTTTCTCCTCAATCACACAACATTTTACATTCTGGCTTTCCCCACACTCCTACTACCCTGAAGGGAATTTTGATGCCACCTGAATAAAAAGTACTCTTGCTTTTTCATCTTTTTAACTTGTATGTCCTGCCCTGCAACTTAAACATTCACTGCAACTCAGCACAGCTGCTTACATGAACAAGCCAAGTCAAAAAATATCTATTTCCTAAGCAAAGATGAAGAAGGCTTTTCAGCAACATAGAATCAGAGAGCTGAGATTTTTTTTTTGCAGGAAACCATGCCAAATAATTTTGGTGATACATTATGTCACCAGCACACATACAGTGGGATCCTCTGTTGTTCTGTTGCCCAGTAAATTATTCAAATCAGGTTGTTTCCAGCAGCTGTGAACCTCTCTCTAAGATTTCAACAATATTGCACAGCTACATTGATGCTGAATGGTTCCCACGCACTGTACAGTATAATCCTGGATACACAGACAAAAATACAATACAGGGTCAGTGAGAATGAGTTAAACATTTAGTGGAAATTGATAAAATACTTGCCAAGCATTTCTGAACAAGGTAGACAGTCTTAGTTTTGCTTTAAAGGGTTGTAGTTTTTTATTCTTTTATTCTGAAAGTGTCTTTGTGCACTTATGGGTAAGGACTTTTTCAAAGATATCAAAAGATATTCCATATTTGAAAACTACATGACTATGTGACTACATGAAACTTACAAGGTGTTGCTTTCAGTCACAGACCCACAGCTTTATAAAGATTTTTAGCCTCTTTTAGCTCATTTAGCTCATTGTTTTGGTTTTATGATACTTTATACAGCAGTGGGTCTGTCTCACTGCTCTAATCAAGCCTGCTTTATTTTTTCTTTTTCAGAAAATTAGCTCTGACAAATAGCTACAAATATCAGACAAAGTTGAACCTAAACTTGAAATAACAGAGTCGTTAGTTCTTTTTAGGGGTTAACATATACAGAAACAACCTAAAAGAAGTACAAATACAGGACTTTGGTGGCAAAAAACACAACTCCAGTGGTATAATCATGTTTCCCTGAGTCTTAAATGTGTATACAGACAATAAGTCATATCATGGGCAACAAGGTGGCTTAGTGGTTAGCACTGTTGCTACACAACAAGAAGGTCCTGGGTTTGAATCCAGGCTCTTTTGCCTATCAGCAAGAGAATCCTGGGTTCAATACCCAGCAGCGTTAGGACCTTCCTGTGTGGAGTCTGCATGTTCTCCCCATGTTTGCCTGGCTTCCTTCCACAGTCTAAAGACATGCAGCTTAGGTTAACTGGTGACTCTAAATTGCCTGTAGGTGTGAATGTTTGTTTGTCTCTATGTGTCAGCCCTGTGATAAACTGGCGACTTGTCCAGGGTTTACCTTGCCCTCGCCCAATCTCAGCTGGGATTGGCTCCAGCACCCCCGCGGCCCTGCAAAGGATAAGCGGCTACGGATAATTAATGAATGAAAAAGTCATATCACCTTAAATAGGCAATCGTGTTGCTGTTTGCTGTGTGTTTTCCAGCTTGTTTCTGCCCCCTTGTGGTGAAAATATAATTCATGTAGCTTTAAAGAACTAGAAAGGAAAACTGTGTCTGTCACAGCAGAGGGGGAAGTGTGTAACGCTGTTAGTGCAGCTCGGTGGGTTTCACATTGTACCAAGGTCAAATGTGAGATGAAGAGATCCCAGGTGTTCTGGTGACGAATATTACAGAAGGACACGCAGCAGCAGGAGCAGCAGCAGCAGTGCGGCAAGCATGTAAAGACTGAGACTGCTGTTCCTTGTTATAAATATAACAAGAGTTTGACTGATGCAACTGCAGCTTGTTGCGCACGCACACACACACACACAATGCACATAAACACACGCACACACAAAGGTACATGCACTGCTGTGTTTCTGTTAACTCGGCACATTTCCCAGGCAGCTTGCACAGCTGAGTGCACAGCATTACACACACACACAGTGACCTACAAGTGTCCAAAGCACACAAGTGTGTGTCAGTTACTGCTGGTTTGGATCAAAAATTAAATTGTAGCTTGCAGCTTTTCTTTCTCTCTTGCTCTCTCTGTCTCTCATTGCCTCTCTGCTCTGTTCTCTCTGTTTCTATTTCACTGTATTTCAAAGACACATAAGAGAGGGATGGCTTTGGTTTGGCAGAGTATTTTAATCTTTAATAGGCATTTAGAACAGCTATCAGCTCTAATGCTGCTAAAGTGCTTTGAAATGAATACAGAGTTGACACAGCGAGACGGAGACAGAGACAGGTGGAGAGAGACAAAGCCAAACAAACAAACAGAGACAGTACGCAGACATCGAGACATACAGCAATTACATTTCAAAAAGCAGTTTTTTAAGAAGAGGTTTCTGAGGAAACGGTCAGGATTAATTGGCAGGGATCATAGAGACAGCTTCCGAGAAGCAGCACCACACACCGTGTTTATACCTTAAAATCTTGCATCCTAAAACCAGGGATTGAGTTTGTTTTTATTTCTGTGTTACTGCCTGTCAGTCACATATGCACAAGTCAAGTTGGTCCTTAGTACCACCACAGCAGAGTAAACAAACAGAGCTTCAGAAGAGGTGACATGATACAACCTGAATACTGGAAGGGGATCAAATTGGATGAGTTATTTTTCTTTCTCACTACTTCCCGTTAGTTATTTTCTCTGCGAGTCAAACTCAGGTCAGTTAGTCAGTCAAGTTGGTTAATTTGACTTAATTTGACTATCCAACTCACTAATTTTGAGCATTTTGTGACAAATATCAATATATATATACGACTTATTTGTATATCGTAGTGGAAGGATCAATATTTTTGGTGAACCTTGCTTTTTTTCCAGCACCAATATATGATCAAAATGTCACGCTAATGAGAAGTGTCCAAATCTGTCGAACACATTGCATAATTACACATATTTACCTTTTGCAAAACCTAAAGGCCAAAATTTCAGTTTTGTAAACAAGACATTTCCTTTAAGTGCCACCCTCAGGACAACCTTCAGCAAAACGTTGGTCGTTCCAACCAGCACTTAATGCGAAGCACAGCTGGATGCAGAAAACTTTCAGAGGAGGAAGCTTCAGAACTGTAGAAATAAAACACATCAAACTTCATTAATTAGATTGGTTTGTAAAATATATTTAATAAATATATCATCAGTCATTAATCATTAACATTGCACTAAGCACTTGCATATAAAGTACCTAAAAATTTTCTTGTAATCAAGTATTTTTAGACGGTGATACTTCTACTGTTGATTAAGTAAATACAAGTGAAGTAAATACATTTTCCACCAACACTGGCTTCAGCACAGATCAACAAAAAGACATTTCAATAATTTAAAGGGTTTTTTTCCATGGGAAAATTCCTTGAGGAGAAAAAAAGCAAATGCCGCTATGAAAGTTCCCTTGAGCAAGTGGGCAGTGACTCCTCCACTGAAGCTGTTCAATGTCTAGGAGTATGCTTGGAAAGCTCCCAGTTTGAGTCATTATGAAGCTCTGCAACTTCTAAAAGACTTGAGCTGTTGGTCACTTTAATAAGGGTTAAAAATGAACACTTGGTCATGTTTCAAAGCATTTGCTCATGCTCTATAAAACAAGACACACACACACACACACACACGCACACACAACTTTGTTCCAGAGTGCAATAATTGAATATTCATGATTCATGATTTTTTTTCTCTCCACCTCTTTCTGACTCTCTTGCTTTCCCCCTTTTATTTTCTGTCGTCCTCCATTGCTCCGTCTTAATTTAAGTATTTAAGTCAGAAAGTTAAATCTCCATGAGAGCTGTTAACCCCAAACCACCCAACCGCAAACACCATACTGGATGCAACGCCACCAGTTTTTTCGTCTATTCTTGCCACCCTTTGCCATCTTTCATCTCATACTTCTCCTCTCCCCCCATCTATCTCCGTCTCTTGTTCTCATCGTCTTATCGATCAACTTCTGAGCTTTTCTCAGAACTGCATCATGAAATTATATTACCAGCAATAGTATCTCCTCTGCTGCCTGTGTCTTAATGCTCGCAGAGTGCTAATTGAAACGGAGAGCTATTGATCGGCATAGATCCGCAGGAGTCATGGCTGGGGGGCATTAGAACCAGTCTCTCCTTGTGTCAGTGGGACTTCAGCCTGTTGAGTGTAGAAGCCAATAATAGACATAATGAAGCAGCTGAAATCATAACACAGAAACAAATAATTCATCACATTTGGCCGGAGCTGCGCGAAAATATTCAGGTTGCTCAGGAATGTGTGAGTCTCTGGCAGATTTACTTATTGTTTAGCTGGAGAGATGGTCAAAAGTTATGGCCAATGCACATTTAAATGCAATCAGTCTCAGGGTGCCCTTGAGCAAAGCACTACTCTCGGAGCTGCTGTAATAGAGATGCTCTGTGTTGATGTTTTGACAGCTCAGAGGTGTGACTGTGTGCAGCTGTCGACCTGTCAGGTGCAGTTGTCGAGGAGAGAGTGTGCTCACTGAACCCTTTTATGAAAAATAAAGATTTTCCACTGAGGGAAAGTGTCTCCTCCTCGCTGGCAAAGACATAAAAGAACTTTACCGCCAGTATAAACACCACAACACTCTCCTTTTTCTCCTTTAAACCGAATCCAAAACTGGTGGCGTCTGGGACAAACCTCTCAGTGTGTGTGTGGTGTACCTTAAGAATGGACTTGTATCTCCTGTCTGCTTTTGTCTCGTACGGATGCATGTGTTGATGGCAAAACTAAAGTTCGTCTTAAAGCATACCGCACATGTTGGTTATGTGATCCTGGGTGGTCTGATTGATATTTAGAAAACCAGAGACGCCAGGCTGCAGTCAGCAGTATTGTCAGGAGACAACATGTGGAGCAGCGCTCTGAATAATGAATGAACTTCGGTGAATGAGTTTGATTTGTGGCCTGTGTTTTTACAATTACAGTAAATGAAATCTTTTTTAATTGTATTGGTAGCAGTGGGTACATCAGAGCCTCGGGGGTCCTGAGGATGATAGAGAAGTAAGTTTGTAGCACTCATGTAGCTCCTCTTAAAGATTCTTAAATGTCCTTTGTCCTTGTTTCTACTGTGGTGATGCAGCTTAGTAAATTAGGAAATTTTTGTTTATTGACTGTAAAAATAATGTGCTGGTATTTCAACAATATATCATAAGTTGGTCATAACAAGCAACCCATCTTAATTAGATTAATTATAACTTACTATATATCCTACAACTTCATAGTTTTATTTCCATTCATCTTCATATTCACACATCTTGTTTGCGTGCCCACACTCTCATCGAACATTTGATACACAAAATACCCCAAAACTTGACCCCCTCCTCAACAAAAGGAGCCCATATTTTGAGGTGCAAACCCTGGACATACTGTGGCAACATAACATTAGTAATTTTATAGATTGTGTAGATGGTTATTCACCAATTGCACAATTTGCTTTTGTTGTTCATAATATATTTGAACCAAGTCACTTTTGTTTAAGTGCTCTGTGTTCTGACTCATTAACCTTTCTATTTATGCTTGGATTTTTTTTTGACACAGCTACATGGTAAATAAAGATGGAAAAAGTAAAATAAAATAGGATACACCAGTTTTTCACTGAAAAATGCCTAGGATATTATAATAAATGGTTGTAACTTGCTTAGGAAATAGTAGATGTAAACAGAAAACTCATCTGGAGGCCTGAAACATCTGCACAGGTTTCTAAATTAGACAAGAAATTCTGTCTGAGTTCACAATTTAAAAAGAAAACAAAAACCAAAACCAAAAACACCACATTTTACTGATGTTTTCAAACATTCTGGTGAATTCATCCGATCAAAGCAAATGGAAAATTTGGACTTCAAATGCAACAGATTGAAAGTTAAGCGTCTCCTTAATCATGTCCCTGTCTCATTTTTGTGTGTCATGTACCTTTCCTGTAGATAAAGATTTTCAGACCAATCAGCTTCTAATTTCCAATCAATCCCCTGTCATGGTGAAATGATTAACCTCTTCCTCTCTCTCTCCTCAGGCTACGTCAGAGATTATCTGAGCCCATCTCCCTATGATGATGTGGTGGGAAGTGACTCATCCGTCATCTCTAAAGTACCCTCCCATAGCCATTCATCAATCATCTATGGCCGAATCGACGACACCTATTCTGGTATCCATGGTGATATCCACGGTGATTCAGACCAGCCGGACAGCCCGAGGTCTGAGGTGTCGTCATCAGCTGGGGGATACATCAATGGGGACGCAGCCGTTAGCGAGGGATACACGGTGGATGCGTTTTTCATCATGGACGGACGGTCGCGGAGAAAAGCCACAGCAAACCCAAGAGGAACCGCCCAGAGGCACACCTGCAGCGAGTGCGGTAAAACCTACGCCACGTCCTCCAATCTGAGCCGGCACAAGCAGACTCACCGGAGCATAGACAGCAAGATGGCCAAAAAGTGCCCCACATGTGGGAAAGTCTACGTGTCCATGCCTGCGATGGCCATGCACCTGCTGACCCACGACCTCAAGCACAAGTGTGACGTGTGCGGCAAAGCGTTCAGCCGGCCGTGGCTGCTGCAGGGCCACATGCGCTCGCACACAGGCGAGAAGCCATTCGGGTGTGCGCACTGTGGCAAAGCGTTTGCCGACCGGTCAAACCTGCGCGCTCACATGCAGACGCACTCAGCCTTCAAGCACTACAAGTGCAAACGGTGTGACAAGACGTTTGCACTCAAGAGTTACCTGAACAAGCACTATGAGTCTGCGTGCTTCAAGGGGGCTTTCTCCCCTATGAGCTCACTGGGGGAATGATGGATTCAGAGAGGATGACTGGAGTTTTATTTTGTTTATTTAAATCAGATGTTACTGGCTTCACTCCCTACGTTTCCTACTCTCTCCAAAAAGAAAGCCCAGTATGCCTGAGCACTGCACGGGAGGAGTGTATTCACTGCAAGGATCGTGAGCGAAATGACAAAAATAGATTGAGGACATTATTATCAAGACCCTCCAATTCCTCCTTTGTCTCCTCTTTCCTCGTCTGGAAGTGGAATGAAAAGTTTTCAATGCTTGATTTAGATTGTCACCTGCTTCGATACGTCCCCAGCTGAGGCTGTTTTGAGTATCTGTGAAGATAAATAAAGCACAGCACATCTAGCTCATCATTTCTGAAGAAACCTAGATCTATTTATGTCCATATCTATCCTTGTCCCTCTTTTGTTTTTTAACCCATGACGAAACTACACTGAAGCACAATTCTTCCCTCGTCTCTCTCTCTTTCTCTGACGTGAATATCACAGGAGTTTAAAGCATAAACCCCATCTTGAGTTTTCTGAGAGTTTTCTTATTGCTTTTAAAACAAACATTCAGAATCTAAGGATATATCTAGCTTCCTGCTTTGGGTGAAACTGACCTTGGACTGAACATATAAGGAGAAAGAGCATCAAAACAAAGGAAGCGGAGGACATTTGCTTTGTTTTTACTTTACACAAGACACAAGCTTTGCCTGTTAACACACATTGAACTGTGAAGGGAATATGATGTGCAAATCTTCCATAACATGGTCGATTTGGCAAAGTGCAGCTTTATAGTTGGGAAATGATCATTTTTTGTGATTTTCCTTTAAAATAATGTCTTAAATGGACGCAGACATGAAAGCTGTTTCCATTTTTTTGAAGTTATTTCTAGCGTTTGTGCTTTGCTTGACAGTAACCATTGGAAATAAGAGGGAATTAGGGAGATGAACTGGACTTCCATGGCTGAAAACTTCCGCTGAGCCACCAGGGTATTCCTTAACAAACAGTGTTTTCCTACAACCTAAATCTGATGTTATTTATTTTCTCTTGTTAACGTCAGATGAGGACGCAGACATTAAAAATGTCCTGATTGTCCCCAAAAGGTCAAACCTTTCTCAAATATTGTAAAATAGTGTTTTGTTTGCCGGTGATCCACACAGTGTTCAGCTTTGAGGTTTACATCTTTTTTTTTTATGTGTCTATTTATGCCTAATTTATTTATTTATTTATTTATTTATTCTTAGGTTTTTGTAGATGTGTTAATTTTGCACTTTACTTTGTTACTTAGTTCTATTTTGCCTTTGTTACAAATATGCCAAAGCATTTGACACTTTCTAATTATGGAATACCTTTTCACTTTTGTCCGCCACTTTAATTATTAAAAACTAACTGCATGCAAAAAAAAACAAACAAACAATAGCCTAATAATGGAATCTATGCCAATTTTATGAATCTTTGGGATTTTTTGCCAAACCTCTTAGATAGCAGGCAAATTAAGCAAATTTTTTTGTCTTGGGCAATATTTCATTCATATCCAATAGAGCAATAATGCATGATATTTTTGAAGAGACGTGAGTCATAACTGCTTGTAACATCTTGATTTTTTCAAGTACCACTATTCTATGTAGTTATGAGAAATGAAATTTCAGGGAGTTAGCAAACCGAGTTAGTGTTAAATATTGAGGGTTGGGTTTAGAGCTCTGTATTTAGAGGACTTGTGACACTCAAGTGATTCTTTGAGGCTTCTTTATTGACTTCAGTGTACTCAGCAGTTTATGTATTATCCAAAACAATTGCCTCTTAGCTATAATTCTGTATTGGCATCATTAAGAGCTGTTGGGGCTTCCATGGGTTCACACAGATGGCACAAATCCTTTAGGTGGAGGGCTCTGGGTTGGGTCGGGATGGGTCTTTTTGTACATGGTTTATGCACTGCCTGCCTCGTATTATTATTCTGAAATATTGTAGAAAGTAGAAGGTACTACTGTAGGCCTCTGGTGCTGAAACATGGATGAAAGCACAAACCCAGAACGAGAATGATTGAGAGTTTGGTACTTGGTGTGTTCAGGGATTAGCAGGTGAAACAACTTTACAACAGCAAATGGGGCTTTTTGACCCCCAGTAGATCCCTGTCTGAATTCCTCCGAGGAGTTGGTCAAAATCAGTGAATTATCTCCTCACATTGAATCCCATCAAATGATCAAGTTTGCTGCTTTGTTTAACATAAGTGTTTAATTCACAAAAATCCTACCTAGCTACTTACTAACCT
Organism: Acanthurus reversus; assembly: GCA_029823135.1. Taxonomy (NCBI): domain Eukaryota; kingdom Metazoa; phylum Chordata; class Actinopteri; order Acanthuriformes; family Acanthuridae; genus Acanthurus; species Acanthurus reversus. Next base: position 11,214,647 of record JAPXVT010000009.1, read on the forward strand.
TAACTCTAACCCTAGTATGTGAGGACTCTAGAGCTAACCGCCCCCACACAGTTTCAGCTTGTTTTTCTTTCCATCTCTGGCTGTTGTGGTCGTCCCCAATGCAATTATAAGGATTACTGAGAAAGAAGAGAGGTCACATGGTCAATATTTCAGCACCAGAGTGCAGCGACAAACACTTAGATTCTACTATGAACTACTGTAGCCTACTATAGCCACAAGCTAGTTTACCTATTCTTATATAAAAGCACTTCCTCTTAAGAATTATATCTTACAACTTTTTTTGTTCAAAGATAGTAGCACAATGAAAGAGTTTAGATTCAGGTAGACAATGCCGTGTATGTAGAAATAACAACCTCTTTCTTCCTTTTCTACTATGTTGAATCAAAAGTGAAAGCGACAACAAAGCGACAAAGATGCTGAAATAAAACAAGCTGTTTTGTCCTCAATAACGTGAAAATATGCTTAAAAATGACACGTAGTTATCATGTCATTCTTCAACATATTTGTGTGAGAGCATCTTCACCACACGTTTTTTTTTTAAGAGTGAATGAAAACTCAACTATTTTGCGGCAAGAGGCCTTGTAAATAAGCACTGATGTGACTTTGGAATCCGCTTATTTCTACAGATCTGGATAGAGTGACAGTGATGATGCTAATGATGATAATGATGACGACGATGATGATGATAATGGTGATGGTGATGATTTTTTCTGGAGCTTCCAGCTTTGTTTTGAGTTCTTCCTCTGAGGTTTTTTTGGGACCTTCAGCGGCGGTTTGAAACAATGTAAAGCACAAAGACAAACACTGGGCATTTTGTTTCACTTCCTAAATAAAAGCTAGTTTAAAAAAAGTTGTGTTAAGTTTTCTTTTTCTTTTGGCTGCTGAACATGTTGTTGAATGATGATAAATATTTATGCTTTTTTAGTAGGTAACAGCCTCCATTTTTTAAACAACTTACTGTTAATGACTAATATAATTTTAGCATGATTTCTAGTTTCAAGAAAACTTCTTTAAAGTAATACTTAATAATTATATAGTATTACAGTTTCATAAAACATAAGGACTGAAGAGACAGCTAGCACCAGCATGCTAACATGCTTTAAATGACAAAGATCTGGTCACTGATAGCATGTTAGCATGCTAGCATAGCTCTAATTAACCAGTTTTAAGTATTCATATAATGATATAGTATTGTGAATAACTACAACTGCTAATTAACTGTTAGCATGCTAATATGCTATCGGTGTCAATGGTATTATGCTAATGTTTAGCAACTATAATATTTGCCTTGTTCTTAATTCTCATCTAGTGTGTTAGCATGCTAACTTTTACATTCACAAACATAGCACACATAGTAAACAAATAATACAGTAGACGCTAGTGTGAGTGTAAATAGTTTTGCAGATATGAACAAAAGTGAAAAAAAAGAGATTTTGATGAGTAAGTGGTGTAAGATAAAAGCATCAACAGAATTATAACAGTTCACCCTATGGGGGAAATAATTCTCTGAACCAAATTTCAAGATAATGCATCCAATAGGCTACAGGGTACCATGAACATTTGTGCCAAGTTTCATGCTAATCCATCAACACTTGTCAAGACAGTTCATGAAAAACCAACATTGTCAACCTGCTGGTGGCGCTAGACCACAAGTCATGGGACAACTAAAGTCAGGAAGTCATCATCTGGGTACCACGAAAATTTGTACAAAATTTCTTGTAAATGCATTCAGTAGTTGTTGAGATATTTCAGTCCAGCCATGCAGTTCGTTGTTAGTTGGCTATGTGTTGGTATCCAAGCTAAGGTAACATGATCTCATCAGGTTTATTTCCTTATAATTGACAAAGCTCATAGGGTGACCTCAATTCAAGATGAGAATGCTGAGTATGCTATGTAAAATCAGCATGGTGACCTTTTTAAGAAAGCATCTATTTCTGTATGTTAGCAGCTCCATAGAAGCTTCCAGTCTTAATATGACCTGGAGAGCTGTGAAGTAACAAACCCGCAGCAAGCAAGCTCTTTAGTAATAATTAATGGTTAGCATATTGATAAGCTATCATGTAGAGATTCATGTAGTTATATTCATAATAAAATAATTTGTAGAAGTTTAATAAATGTTGTGTTTGGCCCCTGTGCTTCATTACTCAGTAAACCGTTAATTAGTGTTTTGTAAAACATTCATTTAGATAATCTGCCTCCAGTATGAATAAGTGCCACTGCTTATTGTTTACAATGCTTCGTCCCCTCTCCCTCCCTCTTGTTTTTCCCTGTGGCGACTGTGCAGAGGTCAAAATCTCTGTGTGCATTTGTGTGTGTGTCTCTGTGTGTGACATTTTAATTGCTTGTGTCGGGTCTCAGGGCAATGTCTTTAACCTTGACAACACTGTGACACATTGTGTGAATGTGTACATAGGCAACTGGATGTGTCAATCTGAATATATATAATATATTAAACTGGATGTAATAAAGTATAACACTATTCTATTTTAACATGATAGCAATGGCAGCTTTACTATTAATAACTGGCTGATCTGTAATTATTT
>JAPXVT010000009.1:11603671-11621544 GCA_029823135.1 Acanthurus reversus
TGTCTCAAGACACTTTACATATAGAGCAGGTCTAGACCACACTCCAAAAATACATTTATATTTTAAATTTATAGGAACCCAACAATTGAAAGTAATTCCCACATGAATGAAACACTGAATATTCTGCAGAAAAAGAACTGAATCTGACACAATGTGTTATGGATTGATTATAATGCAGCTTCTAATGTCATTTATTGAAGTTAACAGCCTTTAATCATTAACAAAGATATGAAGATTTTGATCCTTATTTTATTTGTCTGATACCAATTAATTTTGTCAAAGTCTTCTAGCTTTTATCATGAACACCTCTCTCTTTAACCCTGACTCAACCCCAACTCAGCTCCAACTTCCCAACCGTAAGTGTCAGCATTGATGTAAAGTGTCAAACCAAAACCCCTGAGATCCATAAACACTGAGGTGTGTGTTGAGCATGTTAAATGTATTTGATTGGATCAAACTCCCTCTCTGAATCCGCAGAGAGCAGACAGTGTGACAGTGTGTTTCACAGCGTACCTCACACATCTCTCTGCAGTTGCTTTTCCTCTTCATCTCCCATGAATCCTTGCATGGCTCCAGGCACTGTGAAAGTGAAAGCAACAAGTGTGAACAATGACACGAAGGCTGCGTTCTGTTTGATGCATGAATGTACAGCTGAGATTTCACACTGAAATTTACACACTTTTCAATACGAATATATATTCTCATTAACGTGTGGCCCCACCACTGAATTTCAAACATATTAACCACATTAGATGCAGGTGATGAATCCCAACTTTAATACTTTAAAGTTTCCAGCCACTAATAGCAAAAACTGACTTTATCACTCAGAACATATGACAGCTTAATAAGGCTGTTGGATTGAACTGAGAATTAAAATTGATCAACCAGTGTGCTCAGATAAATTAAAGTAGAAAAAACAAGCTCTTATGTGATCCACAAAGCTGCATAATTATTTTAAATATGTTATTTTATGTGACATTAATTACTTTTTAAAAATGTGCTCATACAACCCACTCTGCAATGATACAAAAATGGCTGAAAATCAACAAAGTATCCCTGTTACTGTATTTTTGGGGGGGAATACGGTCACATGAATCGGTTAAACAAACATGCTGCTCTCTCGTCTCGTTTGCTGGCTTATGTGGAGTTAATAAGGGAGAGAGGAGGTTTTCTGAAATAACTGATGTTACAGTTAATGTGTGCACACACTGAAAATAACAGGGAAATCTAATGAACGTGGTCCTGCACACTCAGGCCATTTCTCAGGCACGCCACCAATTAACAGCATCACCCTCTGTACCGTAAAGCCGAATCCTGCCCCTGTAAGCAGAGGCAGCCCAGGGGAGCGAGTGTACAGTGATTTTAATTTCATGCTGTAGTGAGAAACAGTGGGAAGGACAGGAAGGTACAGCAGCATCACAAGGACACGGCGAGTCGTGTGAAAGTGAGGAAACACTGCAAACCCTGACTAAACTTTTATTCATTAACGTCTGCAGAGAAAAATGTCCCACAAGTTTGGCTTCACGTTTATTATTTTAAAGGGAGGAAAACATTCTCCTGTTGCCATGGCAGCACCGATGGGGATGGAAAGCCTTTCTCACAGAAACTCCACCATCTAAAAGGGTAAACCTCTCCTCCAGTGACATACACATGCATAGCCAGTTAATCAGGACATTAAACGCATCTCTCTCTGTAAAAAAGAGCATCACTTCCTCCTAGCTATAGCTCGCCTGGCACGTTCTGCCTTCTTTTCTTGATCTGGACATTTGGCAGAGGGTCTCGGAAGAAGCTGCTTGAGGCACAAACACTTGTGGGTGGGGGATCTTTCTCTTCGCAGGGCCAGAAAAGAATTTTCCTGGGTTCTGAGAAGACCTTTTCCAGCTCCAGCTGGGAGGAGCTGTTTCGTTCCATCTTGTCAGTAAAACAGAGCTTCATACACTTGGAAGAGATTAGCAAATCCTTCTCTTTTCCTGATGGACAGGATGAGTTTACTGAGGTCTACAGTCATACAACAGGGAGCTGTGATGCTCCTTTTTTATAAAGAGCAGGATATATTAGGTGGTATATAGAACTAGGGTTACGACATTGTAACCTTTGTCTTTATTCAGCATCAACACGAGTCAGTTTCAACCGAATCAGCATATCACTGATGTGCCAACTTCAGGTTTTAAAGTGCTGCAGCTAGAGCTAATGTGCACGTTAACATACAAGAGAGACATTAAAATTATAAAACATGATGAAAGAAATTTAAAAATAAAATCTATTTGCTGTGTAGAAAACTTGTTTAAAAAATACTGGACACATCTGGAGCAGCTCAGTATCTTGTGCTGGTCTGGTGCTGACATACAGTCACCACGGATGAGCCGTTTAAATGATCTGTCCCTGCTGTGTTTACTGTTTCAGATTATCATGAGCACAGACCTGAGCTGGCGTCGAGCATGATGAACTAATCCTGTGCAACTCTGCTTATGTTTAATTAGTGCAGGTGCTGAGTGACAGATGCATGTTTTCCCTTCCTTCTGTATTACAAGCTTATTCAAGTGAACAGCTGATGACGCCGGCTCCTGTACGTACTCGTCGCCTTCAACGCTTCCCGTGCTTACAGAGCCTGCAGGCCAAAGAAAACCAAAGAGACCGCTTGTTCATGTGCCGCAGTCCCACCGTAGACTCAGTAGCCTGTGGATATTATTCCTGCTGCTTGTAGAGTTTGTCGAGACTCGCTGCTGCAATTTGGTTCATATTTAGACTTTAAGTGCCTGTTAGTGTTAATAATTGCTCTACATATTGATTTAAATGCTTCTATCATCTCCAGCTAATTTCTTTGTTCTGCTACTGCTGCAATCCTGCTTACACACAAACTGAGAAGATTTGTGTTTATTTATTGTAATAATAATAATACAGACAGGGAGCACTGACACAATTATCTCTGATAAGTAAGACACTTATGCTTATTTCAGCCTACAGATTAAACCTAAAGGAGGATAATGAAGCATGTTGCTATAGTTATTTTGCTTTTTCATCCACCAGCTGTTGTATTTGTTTGTGCATGGCAGAAATCATAGTATATATTGAGCTGTTTTCACACATATGCATGAATATGATCTGTTACTGTTGTGATAACGTTTTTGTCTATATTATGTTTTCATGTTTGACAGCTACATGGTCTAATACTCTGATTCAGGGGATTTTCTAGTGTCTATATTCACTGGAGATGTGCACCACTCCAGGGTGAGAGCAGAGAAGGGGGATAAAAAAGTTGCCATATAGACTCCGCAGTGCTCGTGGAGTACAGGTCTTCCTGCTTTGTAATGAAGACTCCTTGAAGCATGTCTGATAGGCCTGTGACAGGCCTGCCATCTTCCATCTCCCCTCCCTGGTCTCCACAAGAGAACTCGTCCGCTAATCCAGACTGACGTTCCAACCCTCTTGCCATTCCCAGCATCACCTCGGCGTCAGTTAGTTTTCCGCTCCATTTCAAGCTCAAATCAAGCATTTCATTCCACTATACCACAAATAAAGCTGACTGGGGGGAAACTTTGTGATGTGGTTGAGAGAGAAAGCACCTTGGTCCCCACCGGTGACAAAGACAACAGAGATATTTTTGTCTCAGCTGCAGAATTTAGCACCAAATTGCAGGCGGGTTTTGATCCAAGTTGTCCGTTTAGGTCACAGAATGAGACTTGTGTTTATTTGGCAGCTGTGTGAAGCTGTGTGTGTGTGTGTTTTGTCAGTTTGCTCGCCACTCCTCCATGACCAACCAGAGATAATGGAGTGAACAACTTCTCTGCTGACCGTGCAAAATGCTGTTCTTTCGGTGCTCGACGCTGTCTGATTCGCTGCCCAGACGAACCCCTCAGAGAGCAAACAGGCCCTGCGTTTGTCTCTGGCTTCCTGTTTCAACAGCTCACATTGTCTTTGAAAGAGCTCCAGACCTTTCAACATCCACAGACAAGACCTCGGCTTTTTCCCCACGGACAGACCGGAGGCGAATAATTTCACTAGTGCTTTATTCATTTTAAAAATGTGAGTTTCAAGGAGGGGTGAAAGAAAAGGATGTCTGGCTCTGAGACAAACATCACAACAAGGCTTCTGGGAGCGCTGAAGCCCACTAATGGCTGCCAAGTGCTACTCAAAGAAGGTCGTTAAGCTCGATGCCAATTGTCTAGATAGTGAACTAAGACACCAGTGTCAGTACATACAACAGTGTTGTTCCACGGCTCCGTCGCTACAGTGGTGCCATCTTAAGCTCTTTTTAAAGAGTTGAATTGAACCGGACTGTGTGGGAGTGTGTTGCTAATCAACTCTGGCACTTGCAAATGGCTGTCTGCCTGGAGGAGATAGTGACAGAAGGATTAACAAGCACTCATTACCACCAGGGTCCCTGAGGACAACATGAGGCCAAATGGTCATGAGCCAAAGTGATTGGACTGTCTCACAACAACAAGCTTCTCATCAGGCCTCTCTGAGCTTAAGAGCTGGACAGGAATGTATCATTGCTGGGACTGCCACATCACTGAAAGCTTCATGTCTGAAACAAGGCATCAGAAATAGTTTTAAAACCACACAAGCCTGATGCAGCCAGACCAATCTCAGTAACTATACAACCATCTGATGAGCAGCTCTGATGGAGTATGCTTGCCCCATAGCCTGGCCCTATCTGAGAAAAAAACACAAAAATGAAGTTGATGCTCCAACTAAAACCACATTTTTTTAAGGTTTATATGTAAGTTTCAGCATGTATATAGTGGTGATTGGAGTGAAACGACCCTTTCAATAATCCAAACCACAGCTTGGCATTAAATGCCTTTTAAAAGTAGTTTAACCTTCCATTTCAGTCAGCCAATCATGAGAATTCAAACCATAATTATCAGTTGTAATATCTACTAATAAGCTATTCAGAACACAAAACAAATAAAGTGTCTGAACAAAGCCAACAGCAGCCCTGACATAGTGGAGCTACAGCTCTGCAAATGAAAACTGGCCTTTGATCTAGACACTGCAGATGAGATGAAAGAGCTTTGACTTCAGTGGCAATACTTTAGAGAGCACCTGTCATTGCAGAGCAACTCTGACAGCTTCTTCCACATCTGCATTCAAAGCTCAGCTGTCGTATACTTATGACTACTTTAAGGATAACTTCGCCATTTTGGACCTTACACTCTTTTTTTGCTGGGTGTTTCCCATGGATATGAAACATAAAGACAATAATGTTACTGGTCGGTCCAGTATTGAGCTTTCTGTAGTTTTCCTGCAAGTTCTCGCTGTGCTAAAATGGACGTACATTGGGCAGTTGTAAATGTGTTGGAAAAATAATAATAAATGTATTTTTTCCAATTCAAGTGTGTTAAAACAACAGTCGCATTTGAACTGGAACCATTTCGCACTGTAAGCTTTTTCACTCCAGCTGTGTTGTAGAGAAGGGAATAAAGGAATGCTTATGTCCAATCCATTACAAGCGATACCGTTCACAGGAGATCATACAGAGACTAGGAATAATACATTTTTCTTCGTTTTTTCAACACATTTGCAATTGCCCATTGTAAGTCTGTTTAGCGCAGAGAGAACTTGCAGGAAAACTGTAGAAAGCTAAATACCAGACTGATCAGTGAAATTATTGTCTGTATGTTCCAGGTCCTTGGGAAGCACCATGCAAAGAAGGTGTAAGGTCCAAAATAGCAGAGTTATCCTTTCAGTGCATAGACTGAGGACCAGGCTGCTCTAAAGTAAATTGCATTCAGTTTTTAAGAGGAATGCATTGATTTCACATCACCCTGTGAAGAGCCTCTCATAATTTCACAATTAACAACAATTAAATAGAACTGTAATTTGTAGAGATGTACCCAATGTTTGTCCGGCCAAAATTATTTGTCCGAAAATAGCCAAAAGAGCCCCTTCGGTGTTTGGTGGAATAAGTTAAAAGGCCAAATAATTTTTAGCGAACAAGGGCGTTTTTTAAGGCAAGATCAAACAGCAAACCATCATTATATACACGTCTATATCTACATATAGACATGTATATATTTACATATATGCACGTCTGTATCAATCACAGCAATTAGTGTGGCTTGAGAGGGTACGCGCTATTATGGTAAAATACATGAAATGCAGCATGTCAAGCAGCTTGCTATGCTGAAGTTAGTCGAGTACAAGACGGAGCTGGCAGCAACAACAGCAAAAAGGAAAGCTCCTCCTAACATTAGTCTGAACACACCCACTCCATCTAATGTAACTTATTCTTTAACCTCAAAAATGATGACACAAGACATTTCTTAAAATCAGACATCACATTAGTAAGTTAAAAGGGGAATTTACATGATGCTAGCTTGTGACTGCGAAGTACAACTTGGCTGCTTACAACAGCCAGAGCACCAGAGTGAGTTGAAGTAAACAGGAAACAGAAAGTTAGCTGTGTTCCAAATCACATACTTCTGTACTAAATACATAATATTTTGAGTGCAGAAGTGCGCGAAGTGCGTTCACACTTAAAAGTATGCGAAAAAGCAGTGTCCTATTCAAAATGGTCCAAAAATTTAATGTGAAATGATAGACTCTTCACACTTTCAACAAACGACATACTGGTGACGTAGAGGAAGTTACATCATAAACTTCTCAACTTTGAAATGGTGGCAGGGAATTACAGCTGAGGATTTTCACACACCACCGATTTGGCGACTGTGAATGTCACCCTGTTGCATAGATGCAAAATATACATGTTTTTGCACCAATTACCACTATGTATACTGTTTTCAGATAGCTGCTATTAGTAATTTTTGTTGAGTCCGTTACGATTTGGTGCCGTTAGCATGCAAGCTAATGTTAGCATCCGCTAGCTAACTAACATGCTCCTAGCTACGGCGGCACATTATTAGTAAGACATTACGGTTGTGGTGTGAGTTTGGTTTATGTGTGATATCTTGTCGACTATACTGTGGAACATTCTTATACAAGTTAAATGAACTAAACAATGGGTGAAAATAGCGGTGAAATATTCGTGATAGTCGCCCACCTGTTTGCAATTTGCCATTAAAAAAAAAGCAGTAGAAGATGAAGAGGTGGTTGAAAAAAAATGTTGTCACTTCCCATAAGTGCAAAATGGCAGTGCGTGATTTGGGACAACACTACCCTGGTCAAGATTAGTGCAATACACAATAAGTGTACGGCATTTACGTGTACTGTATTTAAATATACTAACCGAAGTATGTGATTTGGAACACAGCAGTTCTCTCTCTCTCTCTCTCTCTCTCTCTCTCTCTCTCTCTCTCTCTCTCTTCAGCTCGAAGAGCATCATGGGTAATGAAGTCCACCAAGACCTAACAGTAAACTTAGAGCATCTGACCTCTAAATTATTCTCTGCACTGTAATTCACATATGAAATATCAAATGAAATGTACAGTCTTCTTTTAACTGAATGTTTTATGGTAACTGTTCTATATGTAATATTAACTTAAATGTTTCATTAATTATTAACTATTAATTAATTATAAATTGATTATTAACTATTAATTAATTATTAATTATTATCTATTAACGAATTATTAACAAAAATCCTTATGAAATAAACATTTGTACACACAACAATGTTTACATTTTTTAACCTTTACACATTTTTTAACCTGTACACATTACTCCTTTAAGGCCGCAACAAAATATACTTATATGGTATAACTATTATTTTATACCTTTACATTTTCACATATCATAGTGGATTGTATTCATGTGTGACTTACCATTGAATCTACAATCAAATAAACAAATACTAATAAAAAGCACTGCTGACGATGCACATTCCATATGACAGGATGAAGAAGCTATTGTTATCATGAACTAATTCATGCTGCAATGGAAATATTTTCTCTCTGTGATCGTTCATTAAAGGCCCTGATATCTTACTGTAAGAACTCTTGAGCTTTGGAGACATTTAATGTACTAACGTCATCAAAATTCCATCACAAGGAATGTATTGTTACTGGTAACAATACTCTGGAGTGAAAAGGCTGCTAAGGCATGTTAATATCTCCATTGTTCAACAAGAAGATAATATTCCTCGATGAGACTGTTTAAATATTGAAAAACGACATGGCTAAGTAATCATACTGTAGATGTGAAATAAAATTATCTGAGCATAATTTCCCAAAAGTTGCCCAGGAAATTTTTGCTACATAAAAATAATATGATAGAGGTGAGCTTATCAAACATGTATTCTATTTATTACTGTCTCTCTCTTAACGTGTTGATGTATTAGCCGGGAAACCACTGCGATGCTGCCAAGTTGCTCGATGATGAATGGTACAGCTGAGAAATGGGTAACAGCCACTGAGCAAGCCAAAATAAATCAATTCATACATCTTTACACATGCACATAGTCATAGTGCACACTGTCACTGGTCTGCATGTGGAGTGATTTACTGCCACACAAAACATGCACACATGTAAAGGCACACAAATGCCAACATGCATCCAGGTATGGAAAGGCAGAGTGATTTATTACACTGAGGAACACCTGCAGTCCTACATGAGTTCCTGAGGTGCAGTATTTACAGTATTTTAATTTCTTACTGTACAATTTAATTTTGTTTCATAATAGGACAAAACATGGTGACATTTACGTGACCTGCATTTTCAAACATATTAAAACTGAAAAAAAGGAAAAGACGTATCAAAGCCTTTTTAAAAATGCAGTTATGCAGCAGCTACGACTGGTGACAGCAGCTCATGATTGATTAATGTCACAGTAATTGCAGCAGTGCCAATAAATCTCAGCTCTCTATAAAGTGTAAAGCGAACAAATGTAGGCCAACCAAAACGACTAAAAGTAGATTGCTAAGGAATGATGTTGGTCTCCTTTAAAGGAAAGCATGTTGACTAAGGGGAGGGAAACAGGACATGTTTGTTAACCCACTCATTCACTTCGACCCTTCCCCCTTTGTGGCCTCTCTGGCTTTATCATAACATTACAGTTTTTTATGGACAGACAGGAGTCATAATTCCTACAGCCACAAGAGGGTGTTCCACTTTAACATTAACAAATTGGGGGGGGGGCATTTTCTGAGACGATTGATGCTATTATTTTCCTAAGAAAGTCTCCAATTGTTTCAAGCAACTAAGAGAGACAAGTCTAATGAACAATAGGATCAAAGAATCAATTGCTAATGTCTTGAGTATGACTTCATGCAATGAAAAAAAAAATCACAAAAAAGTGGAGATTTGGCTTATAAAAGTTTGGGAACCACTGTTTACCTACCTTTGCGCACTGTTTATGATTGTGACACCAGCCCAAGGAGCCATTATTCTGAAGAGGAGGATAAGAGAGACACAGAGAGACAAGCACCAATAAATTAGTCTGTGTAAGTGAATTAAGTGCAGAGGACTACATTTTAATACCTTAATTACAGGCTACAGTGCTGTTACAGCTCAGAGGCAGCCAATATAATTACAGTCAAGTGAGCATCATAGAGCTCCAGAGTTCACACTTATGTCTCATTTTTTGGTATGAAGACAAATTACTGTTTTTCCTCCAGTTTGTGGGACTCTTGTCCTTCATGGCTCCCCGCTGTGAGCCTGAGGCTGTTTGCTGAAAAATAATGAGTGCAGATCCAATATCACTTGTCAAGTCGTACAAGACGGGAGTACAAAGATTAAATTTTTTCAAGTGACTCAAGAGGCAAAATGGTATCTAATCACAACTCCTGTTTTCTAATCTCTTGGATTTGTTAAGGTGTTAAACACACAACAGTGTACTGCTAACTTTGCCGTGTAAATCTATGAAAAATAATAAAAGTCACCTGTATTCATCTTGACTTGCTTCTGAGATATTTCTTCACCCGTACACCTGTTTGCTCATGTTTAAGGATGACTGGCATCATTCTATATTTTCTATTGACAGTAGATACCATAAAAAGTTAAAATCAACAATGTCTGTTTCTGACTCAGCCTCAAGCTCATTGTTTCTACAGACAATGAAAAATTATGCCCAAATATATAGTTTCATTTTAATTTTTTTCAGGGGCAGATTAATCAATATTTAAACTTCATTGAGCGTTTTGTGTATCTGAACAGGATTGAGTCATGATAAATTACAGTGTGTGTTCTTGATATTGAAGGAGTATTTGGCCAGTGCAAGAAAGAATGATTCAGTGATGCATTTTGAATGGTTTTTACAAGAATAGAGCTGAAAGAGAAAGAAAGAAATGAAAAGTTGTGGTATTGGACTAAAAAAACCCACTATTTTATGTTCATAACAAAAATTTTTATATCATAAAACATCTCTTCATGGTAAATGTATTGTTTAGGTAAATGTTCAATAAAGATTGTGATAATGGTTTTGTTTCGTTTTCCTTTTTGTTTTGTTTTTTTGGTTTGCTTTGGTTTTCTGCACCAAAATAAGATACAGTTGATTTCTAAGCACCACCTCTGCACCACCTCTGAATGTTGGCTGTGTTGTACTGATAAAATCTACAAATCTCTTTAAGTTTAGCACTGTACTCGAGTTTTAATGTGGAAAGTGGTATTGTCTTCTGTTATCTAACATTTTTTTTTCTTGTGTTTATAATAAGCACACATGAAAATTACTTTAATTTTTTTGTTTTTTTCATTTTACACTAGTGAAACTATCTGTAAGAATCATGCATTCAAGCTGAAGCATCTTGGGAATTACAGGCAGATATGAGTGTGAGTTGTGGGCTTGTGGCCTTTCAAACACTGACATTTGTTCTGTCAATAAACAAGTAGAGCATTATTGATGGAAAGCTGAGTAAAATAGTCTCCTCTAGGGTTGGGTATGATACAGCCTATAATAAAGCGCCTGCTGAAGTATTCTGTTCAGCAGCAGTGGGAACAATTGCCTCCATCTAACAACACAGCATGTCAGTTGATTCAGGAAGGGCAAACACACGAGCAATTGATAAGCACAGCATTGTTTGGTGTATTGCTGTTGTTGCCATCGAATATGCTGCTGTATATTGTCTTAACTTGATTTTAGTTATTTTACAACACTTGTATTATTTACTTTAACTCTGCACTTCTCTGTTGTTTGTTTTTATCTTCACTTAAAGCTTTTGACTTAATAAAAAAATAATAGTGTGTTTCCCTCCCCATTTTAGGAATCTTAACTAAATTAATCATAAGTTAAATTAGATTATACTTCTAGATGTACTGATACTGAGATACTGTGCATAATTACCTCCATGGAAAGTGTAAGACATCCATCCACATATAGTAATAGTGGGTTTTTCATTTAATTAACTTCATCAGGAACACTGAAACGCCTTGCAAGTCGAGTCATGTCAGCTCTGGGCTGCTTGTCTGCAGGCACACTTTTCTCTCCTTCAACTGCAATCAGCTATTCTCATCTACTTAAGAGGCAACTTAAGTCAACAAGCCTCTTTACCATAGTTACCTTTTCTCTCCACAGCAGAGCAGGGAATTTTCAGAAACTGATAAGCGCTTGTGTGTTTTCGTAAGACACAAGGGCCATATTAACAAAACATCTAAAAGCTAAAAGGAGACCCCAACTTGTTGATTTAGGAGTGAAAAATAAGGTGGTCAGTCCAATTTTAAGGACCCCTAAATTTTTGGACCAAGAGTATTTCTCTGAGTATTTCAGCACTCAGTCTCACCTTAGTATCCATGAAGAAGATTATTTTCATTGATAAGGATGTTGGCTGAAAGATTTTAGAAGACAGATAAAAGGAGGATGAAGTTAAAGTTCAAATATAATATCAAGTTTGGCATGTTCTAACATGTCTAGTTTTCTGGATACTTTACATTTTGGAAACTGGACATTACGATGAATTCCAAGTCGTTTTTGCTGAATTTGATTCAAACTGACAGCTGGTGGATGAAAGCATAATTTGTAAGTGGTTTCGTATTTATTATTTGGGGTGATGAGATAGGCCTGTCATGTCTCTGATCATCTGCTCTTTTTAGAAAATAACATTGTTTGCTGTTGTTGTTGTTTTTGTAGACCACTGTGTCTGCTTGGTTATTGTGGTAAAAGAAAAGGCTTTATTGTGTTTACTGTGTGGCTTACTTTTGAAACATTTGCATTCTATAGTTTAGTCTACCTTACTTTAAATATCCTGTATCTTACTTTCATCTGCAAATTATTGGTAAAATTCATGGAGCTTACCATGGTGCATTTTCTCTGTTCTTCCAAGTTTCACTAGATCCGTCATGTATCTCCATACAGCCTATAATCTGTATAATGGTTCACTACATGTCCTTCTTCAATGAGCAGTCAGCTCTGCGCCTGCCCTGAAGGCACACTTGTCTCACGAGAATGAAAATTATATGTGGCAGCACAGTGGTTCAGTAGACAGTACTGTCATCTCAAAGTAAGAAGGTCCTGGGTTCGATTCCCCTTTGGGGAAGGTCCTTCTATGTGTAGTTTTCATGTTCTCCCCATGCATGCCTGGGTTTTCTCTGGGTGTTCCCACCACCACCACACACTTGTACTTATTGGTAAAATTTTCATGTCAGTGTACTTGTGGCCTCAGCACTGTCCTAAAGCTGGAGTTTCTCACAGTGCATTGTATGGTGGCTGACCACTGCTCCTTGTGGATGGGTTAAATGCAGAGAAAAAAAATTCCATTGCACTGGATGTAATGGTATGTGACAAATAAATACTTATTCTTCCTCTATCGGGACTGAAAATTCTGATGGGAGCAGCCCTTATAAAAATGTAAGTAGTTTTTAGTGTAGACCTAAAACAGCACACATTGTTAACAGTACCCACAAAGGTTACTGTTAACAATACATGCTGGACAGGACATGACAACTGAACACAGGACATGACAGTCATTTAGAGAGCTGAAGGAATGATACCAGTCATGACCTCACACCCCCCAGAACCATCCCTCTGACCATGAGGTCAATTTGACTGTGTTTCACACTTCAGCTGCCAGTGATTTGCGATCATTTCTGCACAAAACTGTCAGTGACTCACATCTCCTCAGTGCTGGGTACTGATAGACAAAAAACAGAGAGTGATGCATGAGATATGTATTGCCTGTCTGCAGCACAGTTTGGAGGACTTGGAGCTAGAGCCAAGAGCTGCTTCAAGTGGTCAAGGGAAGACCAGGGATAGTTGAAACACTTTTGAAATTTCCATCTGTATCTTGGAGCTCTTTTAAGCCATTGCATTCAAACTAACAAACTAGTTACATGAGTCTGCTGTGAAAAGGGTGTAGTATCTACCTCTGCAACACAAAGAGAAAATGCATGGTTTGTCTCAAACACAAGGAGTGAAATGTTACAATTGACTTTATAGTCTGGGTTAGTTGTAACATACCCTGTGATGAGATGTAACATTATAAAAAATGAATTATGACAAAAACTTGATTTTGAAGGCTATTTATTCAACACTTCAATTTTTAACATAACTAGGATGTTTGTGTGTGACTGTGTGTGTGTGTACAGAGTGACATATATGCCATACAACTTTGCCACACATCAGATGAACTTTCCCTGCTCTTTCACATCATTTGATGCTCTCTTCAAAATGTTGAGAGGCACTCCCCTGTCTGTCTTTCTTTTCCAAGGCCTAGGCATACTGAAATTCAAAGTAAACATATAAATACAATGAAATGTTTTGCTTGGGGTAGGTTGCAACATTTTTTCACATGTTGTTACAACTAACCCAGACTCTTGTAGCCATGAACTAGCTTACCTTACAGCTAACAGCGAAAACATTAGCACTAACAATTTGCATGAAAAATATCTACATAGACACACAATAAACATGATTTAAGTTTGATGAGTTTAACTACAGAGCAGGCAATGCTATCACAAAAATAAATGAAGTTAAAAAAAAACTTTCTTAACTCAAAATTAGTTTTTTCCCTCTAAAATTGGCTGTGTCTGCAGTAGGGTGCTACTTCCTCACATGTGGACTAAGGACTAAACTGAGCATGTGCAGAGTGAATCAGGTGATTTGTAACTTGTTCCTGATTGGAGGAATTGGACGTGTTACAACTGACCCGTGTTACAACCAAGCGGCAACCTCCGGTGCTGAAAAATGAAGCCAACATGGCTGTACCAAAAACTGCAGTTCCTCGATTTACCACTTGAGGCTGAGCTTAACAAAGGCTCTTTGAATCCTATGTGTAAGGTCACATTAGGGATGGGTGATATGGATAAAATCCTCCATCACAATATGGATAATTTCATATCTTGTTAATGATATATCATGAGGCAGTGCTTTTTCTGTAAATTTTATGAAAAAATCTTCATACAAAATAGCCACACGATAACTTTTTGACTTTTTGATAATCCTGTGTATTAAATACCAATGGTCTACAGTTATTTGGAAGTGATGTAGAACTGTCACACATGAGAAAGAGTAAACACTGGACACTTAACACAAAAAACTGAACATTAGAAGTAGCTGGCATTAACTTTATTTATTATAGCACTTCTCAAAAACAAGTTACAAAGTGCTTTAAGACAAGGTAGACGAGATTTGTCCTGGGTAGTGATCTGTGGCATTGTTTGTAAAGTGCTGTTTTCTGGTCCACGTCAGAATCTCTGCATCCAAAGAATGACTACACGTATCAGAGTGTTATGGGGGATTTTGTGTGTCTCGCTCCTCCATGCTTGTTTGTTGAAACTGCTGACTGTGTAGAGTAAAAATAAAAAGGGAGCTGTAGGATGAAATAGCTGACAAGGTAAGGTCGCAGCTGCTTTACAACAGTGGCGATATAAATTGAGATTTTTCTCTCATCCCACGATAGGTATCGTCATATTGCTCAGCCTTATGTCGCATCATGTTAAGTCCATGTTTTTACAGTCTAGACTCATTACTTATCCAGTTTGCTATATATTTAGAACTTTTTATTGCACTTCTACATTTTTTGTAATTGATAAATGTCATGAACCCAGTTTGCATTACTGCCAGTGTTAAGCTTATATTAATGGCATGCATTGTGAGGTAAGTTGTTGCACATGTGGAAAATGACAAGGAACAAGGAAGTACTTGGTTGCTATTTCAACGGGCTGCTTTGAATCAAACTTTATCCCCTGCTCTTTTCCTGTAAGTTAAAAAGTTTGCACTCCTAGAAGATGATGCTTTCTTCTTTTTCCTATTTTCAAGGGTTTTCTTTTCTGCCTGCTGATTGTCCTTTCATCCCCCTTACGCAAAAAACACTTGCACATCCACGTCTGCAATTCACTCCTTATATGTCTTGCAGGCTTTATGCACTTCATCCAGTGTCCTTCCAATAGACATCTAAAACACTCTGTATGTATTAATATGCATGACAAGATACACCCCAGCAATCTAAACTCAGCAGGCACCGCCACACATTTTGTAAGGAAGTGCGGCTTCTCCAGGTTTTGTATTTCTTTCCTCATCCATCTCCTCCTCCTCTCTGCGTTTGCACTCACTTGTCTCTCTTTTTCCGTCTTTCTCTTTCCCTCCCATCCTTGTCTTCTTCCTCTGTTCTTCTGTGTCACCCTTTCAATTCTGATACATGATGCAATGAAACAAAACGTGACAGTCAACTTTTTTTCCCCCTCACTCTATTCCCTTCAGACCGGCTCTTCCTTCCCTCGTTTCTGCTCTCTTCTTCATATTCTTTAAGTTTCTTTCTTGGCTACCTCTTTTTCTTCCTTTTTCTCTCCATTTGCTCTCTCTGTTGTCTGTCTCCCCCTCCTCCCTCTTTCCCCCTCTCTCCTCATCTCTCTTCTTGCTCCTCCCTTCCCTCTCCAGAGTCCTCTTCTTTCCGTCTGTTTCATTAACAAGATTTATCTTCTCTAGTAATTACAGTACAGACACACACACACACACACACACACACACATACATACACGCTGCAGTACCACTTTCCAACCAGTCAGGGTCACTGTGGCACTGTGATGGAAAGAGCAAGGGAGGGGGGGTGAAATAGTGACTGAGACTGGACTGGAAGAGGTGTGTGTGTGTGTGTGAGTGTGTATGTGTGTTTCTGTGTGAAGAAAGGCTATTAACATGTAGTGTATATTTGTGTGCATATGTGTAAAGGTGTGCGTTTCCATGACACTGCAGGTCTGAAAACTAGCATCAGCATGGAGCCTTGATGAAATCAAACAACCATAATTTGAAATAAACACCATCCACTCTGCACAAATAGCATTATGCAGGTTTCTTCCTTTATTTTGTAATTCAGTTACGCTTGAACTCATAATACGCTCACTGTGTCTTAATGCCGTCTTGAAGGCCACAACTCGTGTGTGAGTTTGTATATGTGTGTAGATAAACACCGTCAAGGTCTCTGAAATTCTCGATGCGTGCAAGTACTTTAGATTCAGAACAACAAGCTTTATGACTGCAAATATTTGCAAAGTCAGATGAGCTGGATGAGGCGTTAATGGAGGCACTTTTCGAAAGTTCAACATTTATTTGTCTCTCGGTCTGTTCGCCCACAGGCCTACAATCTCCGATATCATAATCCTTCTAAAGTAATGGGCCCCGCTCCTGACAGAACCTGATTGATGCCGGTCTTCCCTCCTCACGGAGCTAGCTAGCTGGTTGACATTGACAGAGTGACTGACAGAAAGGTTGACAGAGTGACAAAAGCAGAGTGACTGGCGTTCGTCATCGCAATGTTTCTGACTGACACAAAGACTTGCTAAGAATCAATGGATGATGTTTCTTTAAATATAAATTTCCTCCTAAAAATACAAGGCAAACATCTTATTTTATTTTTCAAAGTGTGAGCTATACAAAAAGCCAACATTTAACCAGGTTAAAGTAGGAAACTAAAGTCTGTGTACTCCCAGATGTGTTTCCAGTGGATGAAAAACCCTCTAAATTAAGCAAAATGAGACAGTAACCTTTCTGGCCTTGTCTTAATTTTGCCTCTTTTCTTAAAAGAAACTTAAAATTAGATGCAATTTTTTAAAGATTTGTTTTTTTTTTTGAAAGGGATGAGTTTTGAATTGCATTTATGTACTGAGTCTCTTTACAATGGACATAAATACACACAAGGTTGTTTTCACATGTTCATGGTTGTTAGGGTGGATTTGTAATGAAAATATTCAGAATATATCTTTGGTCAATGTTAAATTTTGAAATGTTTTTTTCTTTCCTGTCCTCCCCTTTTCGCTTTCTTCATTTGACATGTTAACATGTCACGTTTTGACATGTTCTCAGCCCTAAATTACAGTTATATTTTTAAACAAACTATAAGTGCGGAGACATAAAAATAACAAATTGCGTTCTATTGTGGTTAAACTGAGTAAATCTGTTAATTAGCTGTTCTGTTCATTTTAGTTTCTTTATGAAAGACATTCATGTGACTAGTTGAAGGTGTAAGAAAATATCGATACATATCGATGTCGCAATATTATGTTTTGCAATATCGTATCGATTTTCAAAAACACTGTGTCAATTTTTAATGAGTAGTTTGCATGCAAAGATTTGTCGCAGTGATTCATTTTGTGTTTTTTAAACCCTGATGGTTACTGCCCAAAAACGAATGCTATTCTGATTGCACAAAAAAACCTTTCTCCCCTGATTTTATTGTGTTGTTCTTTATACTATGACAGTTTTCCCAAAAATAAGTTTGAAAAAAATATTGCAATATATTGCTTAGCTTATGATATTGCAGTAAATTGCAATATAATGAATTGTGACCCCTGTATGGTGATGTGTATCTTATCGCCAGATTCTTGCCAATACGCAGCCTTAGTCGAAACAGTCGTAGATGGTAAAGCATTTTTTTTCGTTTAGTTGCTCAGATTCATATAAAATATGTAAGAACAAACCCTGGGAGGTGCAAATTTATCATACTTTCGATTATTAGGGCAATTATTGTGCCACATTAAGGATTCACATGCTTACCACGAGTTAATCAGTACTGACATGTGGTACTTAAGCTTGAATAGTTGGTCAACAA
>JAPXVT010000009.1:11809483-11820448 GCA_029823135.1 Acanthurus reversus
ATGCTAATTAGATCTAAACCCAATCAGAACAGTGAAAAGTGTAGATGGCGCTGAATGACATGCTAGTTGGGGTGGAGCTTGGTGTGATTTCAAGCATTAAAAAAATGGCAGCCTGGTCACAGACGTTCTCAAGAGTTCCTTTTCAGAGTCAGTGTTGTTGATTTTATTTGAGCAGTTGATTTGGTTTAACACTTTAAAAAATAATACTTGATGCATGTCACTTTAAGAGTCAGTAGCTGGGCTTCCATTAAAGTAAATAGCAAATTTTTACAGAATTTTTAGAAATTCGGCAAAAGAAAATGCGCATATATGTGTGTTTCCATCCACTACTGTTATGCGAACATAAGGAGTAAGTTTATTGAGTTAAGCAGTAGGTGGCGCAACATTGTCCTGTCAGGTGTCATTTACCACAGGAGAAGAAGAGAGAGCAACTCATCTCAGTCATCTCAAATGTCACCCTTTAATCGCTAAATCTGTTTCCATTCCACTTATTCACATTTATCCTTTGTTGATACAAAAACTTTTCCACCTCCCTCAAGCAAAAAAACTTGTTTGTGATATTTTGGGATTAACTTTTTATTTACTTTTTAAAAAATTTTCTGTTTCCATTCAGGCGTTTTTACGTGCAAATCGAAAATATGCATAAAAAGAGACTGATGGAAACCCAGCTAATGTTTTTTTGTTTGTTTGTTTATTTGTTTTTTTAATGATTTGATTTGGTTTGTTTACAAATAATAAATGAGTCCGATGAGTGTGCGTGATTTACAGCGTCTTTTTTTTTCTTTTTTTAATTTTGGATGAGTTATTGATTTGGTTTAGTATAAACTGAGTTAAATAAGTGTGTGTCACTTAAAGTGTTAATGCTCTTAATTTTGGTGGGATAGCTGATTGGTTTTGCATTAGGCCTAACTGTTTAAATGAGATTATAGTACGTCACTTTAAGTCTTCTCTTAATTTTACCTGAGCAGTTGATCTTGTCTATAGGTAATAACGTGTGTGCCTTTAAGAGTCAGTATTCCTTCTTTTGAATGACTTGTTGATAACAAAAAGAAGTGATTCCGAGCGTGTGTCACTTTAAGAGTCAGTGTTCTTTATTTTGGGTGAGTAGTTGATTTGGTTGAGTATTAACCGTGTAAATAAGTGAGATTACAGTGTGTGTCGCTTTAAGAGTCAGTCTTCGGGTGGCTTCTTGATATTAATAGAGCTGCTGTGTCTTCCTCCTCTGACGTAATGCCCACAGCCTACAGAGAGACAGGCAGAGAGGTCCTGTCACAGCAAAGCGATAACACTAGTCTGAACTAAAAATTACAGATAACGAGCTGCTCTGCTTTGGTTTGCTGTGGCCAGCAAATCCGGGCTCTGGGCGGCTAAATGACATATTATAACATCGGAATATTACACCACCAGAGCCAACCTTAGCCTAACTCACTAATCTGTCGGTATCAGTGCTGCCGCGAAGCCTTAACTATCTCTCTTTCCCTCTCAGACCAAAGAAAAAAAAAGAGACAGCCAAGACACAGTCACCCCGTCCGACATCATCAACAAACAAAAACCCCACAAAGAGACGAACCAGCCAGCCAACCAGCCAGCAAGCCAGCCACCATCTTAACAGGCTGCTGAAAGAGACACACACTGAGAGAAAAGAGGCTAATGCTTATTTTGATCAACAGGTAAGCAGCACCAAAAGAAACACTACCAACACACAAATGCAAACCATGCACAGGCTACACTGTGCCCCTCTCTACTAGTTGGTGCAGTGACATTGTAAACGCTGTAAGGGGAAAAAGCGCATCGGCGGTGCACGGTTGGAGTTGTAGATGGCGAAATGCATGCTCTCGGATAAGTGGGAGAATGAGATTTGTTCGTCTTAAAGGGGAGCCGGGGCTATCAATGGGGCGCTTAGGAGACAAAATATCGCTCTGTTAGCCGTTAGTAGTTTTACGACGGGCAGCAGTCGGTTTGCGTCTTATGTAACTAACGGCCTGAGCAGCGTCGGTAAGGGAAGAGGGAATCTGCTGAATGAGAGAGAGGAAAAGAGCAGCACCGCTTTGAATTCACATGGCAATTTACATTTAGGTTAGGACACCCAAACGCTACACAAATACAAATTGGGGGGCTACTGGGGACGGCTACTGCTTTGATTTAAGACTGAGTTTGAAGCCAGCAGCAAGGGGACGTGGACTGACTTAGTCGCCTCAAGTAGGTTTGTGTGTCTTTTTTTTGTAAGTTTTGTTTCTTGTAATTTTTTTTTTCTTTTTGGACATTAATTCACGAGAAGTGGCATCCCGACTGAGCCGCTGGAAGCCGGTGATTCAGGGTGATTTTGTCACTTCAAAGTAGCTCTTGTGTAACTACTCTGTGTTACTTTTTTCTCATTTTCATTGATAACTTTTTCATTAGTATTGTGACTTGCAAACTTGATACTCAAGTTCAGATTCCTT
This sequence comes from Acanthurus reversus, assembly GCA_029823135.1. Taxonomy (NCBI): domain Eukaryota; kingdom Metazoa; phylum Chordata; class Actinopteri; order Acanthuriformes; family Acanthuridae; genus Acanthurus; species Acanthurus reversus. The sequence goes on from JAPXVT010000009.1 coordinate 11,811,925, forward strand.
GGTCCTCCGAGTGACGCACGTCGTAGAGAAAGAGGGAGAAAGAGTTTTGTGCCGAAAGATGAACACAGTTAACATGCTTGCAGTTTGTGGGGGCTAAAAAGCGGAGAGGTAGTGCAACTCTAGATCAAAGAGATTGTGTTTATCAAGGGCTTTACAGCCGATATGGCGCTGTTTTTGCACCTCTTTCATTGTTAGGAAGCTCGAGAGCGCATGGTGGATGTCGTAAAACATCCCCAAACATCCTGTCTTATCAACTTAAAAGAACAAGTACTTGTTAGCTCAAATATGGCGCGTTTATTTATTTATTTATTTATTTTGTTGATGTTTGTTGAAACTTTTTTTCATGAGTGATGCCGGGAAGCCTGAGTTGCATTTTCACTCAACTTTGAAAAAGTTGTCCCCCTTCCCCAACACCACCCCCTCCTTGTAAGAAACTGTGATGTTCCTTTGAGATAAGGGAGCTGGGTAGGCATGACAACTCTGTGGGGAGAGCAGAGTATGTGAAGCCAGTACAATGAGGCACACACTGCAAGGAAGCTTTTTACATAGTCCTTCACAGTTCTCCAAATCTGGCCCCCAAAGAGCTGCCTATGTGTGGACCGACTTTTATTCAACAGATAACCTCAGTAATTTTTTTAAAAAACCAGAGCAGGCCCGCAAGACTTAACGCTGACACCTCACTTGTTCGCCGCGCTTTGAAAAGAGGGACAGTTTGTGTTTTATTAAGTGATTAATTAATTCATTGCCTTGTGAAGTTGCAAAACTTTTTGTTGGCTCGGTCGCTACAGCCCTTTAAATTTAAAGCATGTCAGTCTGCATCTTTAACTTTACGGCATGTCAATGTCAAGTAGAAATTCTGGTAAAATGTTACACCGATTTGATTTTGAACTGCTTTGAAAAGTTAAATTAAATTGAAGTCTCAAATTCATATCTTAAACACTTTAAACTTCTGACTTCCAACGTTGTCTTAAAAGTTCAGTGGCAAAAAATAACTTTAGCAGGTTTTGCACTGTCGCCCACAACAGCAGGGAAAGGTTACACACGCATGTCTTCAAATCATAAAGCTGCCGGGATCACTTGAGGAAAAATACAAAAGGGACAAAATGACTGAGACAACTTTTAAGGGCTAGTTTGCTTTGCACTTTCATCTCAACTCCAATTCAGAAGCTGTGAACGCTGAGTGTTTGTTTCGATTCTTTAAGCACACAACTTTTGACAGAAGGGCAGAGTGGAAGACACGCTTCTTCCAGGATCTTTAGGATCATGACAAATGCTTGTTTATTTCTTGTCTCAAAACAAAATATATGAAATAGATATTTCCGTTGTAGTAAAAGTTAAATATCCAGTAAATCGATGTGACCTTGTACAGCTCGGTGTGTGACTATTTCTAACAAGTTTTTCAGCTGCTTTTAAAATCGTCTTTGTTACCTGACAAGGATCATAATGACTCAGTAGTTTAATAATCATAATCACACCCGAAAGCATTTTGTAAGTAACTCAAGGGCTTGTACGTGACTTTTCAACTTTTAATTTAGTTCGGAAAGGCTGTTTTTTTTTTTTTTTCTTTTTGTCCTGTTCTTGTGTGTGAATGCTTCCCCCTTGTTCCCACACAGGACACACTCCAGCCTTGCATACAGTCGCTCTTAACTTTGAACAGTTGTATGGCCAATTAAGTTCATCTCACATCGACAGCTGTTTTGCATGCTATATAGCTTTGTTACACTTTTTTTAAAAAACATTTAACAAGTTCAGAAACATTTAATTTTAGCAATCCATCAGTCTGTTTCTTTTAAAAAAATGTCCCTCTTTCCAGACACTGGATATTATTGTATCTTACAGCCTTGTTCGTAGCTGCTATTAAACGTCAAAACAGTTGACGACTTCCTAAAGAGAACCTCTGCTTGTAAAACTCTTTCCCCCTATGTATGTGTGAGACAGAGTGGGAGAGAGCGCAGCACTTTTTCCTGCGTGAGTGTGTGTGTGTGTGTGTGTCTGGAGACAGCCATGGCTTACTCATATGGCTGCAATATGTGAAGTCTCTGCGGTGAAACTGGGAAGAGAGAAAGTTTTGAGAGAGAGAGAGAGAGACACTGAAACAGAGAGAGAGGGTGAGAGAAAGAGAGAGAGAGAGAGCGCACATGGAGCGAGGGAAGTCAGAAACGTCCTGTTCAACTAGCTGGAATGTATCTCCTGTGTTTTATTGATGGTTTGATGTTCTGTAAGACAAGAGGAACAACTGTAGTGATTTTGTGGGCTGCCATGCATTTTTCTTTGGTCGTTTCCAAGCAGTGCTGCGTTACAGGGGGAAAAGTTTGCGATGGAGTGTAAAAGGCCAGACGGCAGCATGCTAAAGACAAGGAAATGCTTCCTGAGCTTCAGTTTAATAATAGTTATTGTCCCTGACAAATTTCAAGCTGGAAAGTAGATTGTTTTTTTGTGTGTAAAGTTTTTGTAAAATATACTTAAAATCAGTGTATTAAAAAAATTGAAGTTGCCTCCTATTTGAAAAAATAATAGCAAAGAAAGTGAGGAATAAAATAGTGCTGTCTTTAAGTGGGAGCCACAAGTGTTCTTGATATAAAGATGGTAATACGCACATTTTTTACAAGTGGTGGGTTAAGAACTTACACTGTAAGATCAGTAACCTCACCTACGCTAGGTAAGAATTAAAAAAAAAAAAGTTTACCAGATTGATATAAGTTTTGTCAAACTTATGCACATCTTCTGCTGTATCCCTTCTTCATGATACAGTCAAAGTTTTGAGGTGTGATTCAGTATTTTATTTTCCTTACAGTCCTAAAGGGAATGCAAGTAATAACTCCTGCCAATCAGAGCTTCAGTCTCTCTGTCGCTGCTGTTCCTCTTCTTCTGGTGCGGAATGACGCGTGTCCCCTCTCAGAGTTTTTGGTTCCACTTTATTGTATTATTATGTATTTAAGCTAATCTTGGCTAATTATTGCTCTTGTGTAAACGGGTACTCTGGTTGTAGATGGCATATTTACATGCTAGCAAAAAAAGCTAATCCCATCAAAAAGCCTGTTGCCCACTACAGAGGAGTGTGTAGAAGTGAAAAGAAAAGTTGTCCCCCCTGATGTGAGGAGAGAACAGCCCTCTAAAATTAGTTGAGCTAAATATTTTGCATTGTTGAGACAGTTTAGGATTTAGCCTAACTGTTGGTTGCTACTGGAGTGACTGAGGTCGCGCCAGTCACGCCAGTTTTAAAAACTTGGATGTTTGGAGTTTCACTTCAGTTTTTTTTTCTGATAAATAAATGTATTAAAAATTGACCTAACGTCTCCAAACCTCTTGAAGTCAATCTAAGCAACAAAGCAGATTCTGTGTTGTTTAAACAAATCAAAATCAGAAGAGAGAGGATGTTTTTTTTTTCCCTCACGGTTTTTAAGCGTTTTTCTTCCTTTGGACACACAAATCTCATTTATTTCCAGTTTCTGAATGCAGTTATTTATGATGGTGAGCTGTCTTAACTCTCAGTTCTTTCAATAAGCAGGAAAAGATAGCATCTATTAGAGCAATCAGCCGTTTTTCATCTCAGCCCCGCTTGCAGTTCAGATAAAGGAAAACCTCCATTTGTCACGGGTAGTTTATTTAAAGAACAAACCTTTTCACAAGGCTTCTGGCTCTTTTGGCTCTAAGCTCTGTAACTCGCACTTTTTTATTACCCAGTCTCTTGTTTTGCTCCCATCCCAAGGACACAATTGTTCTGAACTTATTTAACTGTGCGGGCACATTGTTTTGGCTCTTTCATGGCTTTATATTAGCTGCTTGTAACGTCTGTGATACAGGGATTTGAGCTCATGCATTTACTGGAAGTCGCTCTGGAAAAGAGTGTCTGCTAAATGCCCAAAATGTCATCCCCACTCCGTCTGTGGTTAGCGCAGCCTTGTTTAGGCTTGAGTTTGTCTCTAATGTCTTTGGTCTTATTTTAGACTTTTAAGTCTGTCTTTTAGACAGCCTGCTTCAGATAACGAGCACATGGTCTTGGTTTAGGGTGAATTTATCCTTTTTTCCCCTTTCCTTTTTTTTTTTTTTGTATTTTTTGGGACAGACTTATCCGAAATATGGGACAATTTTCCCTCCTTTGATCTGAGAGAGTAAATAATCCTTCTGTCACGATACAGTCGAGACCGATAAAGTGGCGTTTGAGCGGATTTAGGCATATTCCAGTGGAGGGTGATGACACAAGCAGCCGTATGGCCTTATGCATGTAGAGACGAGGCTGTCACCAAAAGGTTTCTTGTTCAAACCCCACCACCTGCTTACTTATGGGACTTCATGTCTAGAAGTATCAGTTAAAATCTCTAAAATATGCAACAGATGATGTTTGCTCTAAATGCTGCATTCTGTGAAAACATTTTTAATCCTCTGCTGAGCACAACTTTGGCTCCCGAGTTAGTTAACGAAAGCTCACTTGTCTGAGGAACCTGCCGGCCTGTCATGCGACGTGATGTGTTACGAGTTGAGAGTCCTGACTGCTTTGACTCAGCACCGAACTTGGCACGCTCACGCCTCCTGCGCACCCAGACGTTCAGTTATCAATCACTGTTCATTTGAGTTTTGACCTTGTGCGAAACACAAGTGGATGATTTGTTCCGAGGCTGCGTTTGATTAACTTTCAGATAAATCAAAACCTAATTGAAAATGAATCAGCGCTCATTTCCTTAATCATGAGCAGATCAGGTGCCATTTCCAATATAAGGGTTTAAAAAAACAATAGTAGTTGTTCCTTTCGCTCCATGTGTTGCACAAACTTGATTTCATTCTTTTAATCACACGGACACATTTTCCACAAACTTTGCGTGCCTTTTGGGTTGCTGCTCGTCTTCAGCCTTTCTCCGAGCTTCGCTACAGGCGTTTGTCCAGAGTTTTGTGAAAACTAAAAGAAAAAAAAAAAAAGCTTGTTGTTGATGAGTGTATGTCATTAGGATAAAAAATACAAGCAGCTGTTAATAACTCTCTTGAAACAAAGTAGAGGGAGTGTTTGGTCTTGGGAGTGTGATCAGATTTGTGTGAATAAAACAACCCTACATGTGTTTTAAATGTTTGTGTCACAGAGACCTTAATAAGAAACGTTTGGAGAGCCCAGAGTTATTTATTTTAACTCTGCCTTTTTCATTGAGACTTCATAAATTAAGTCCGTCAGGCTATTTACACTCTGTTGTATTAGAAGTGAAAAATACGTTTGATATATATCGTCCGCTGTCATTGTGGTCTTGCTCTGATAGTCGTCAGTAGAGGCTCCGTTTTGACGGTTTCACATTTTAAAAACGGTGCCTCTCATTAAAAGGTAAAGTCCAGTGACACGAGCTTGTAATCGACAAGAATAAATATTGAGCCAAACCTGCAGGAAAAATCATCAAAGGGGGGAATCGATTTTGGTATTGAGGTGAATTATTGTGGAATTGCCATTTTTAAATTTTTAATCCCTGCACAATGAATTTTAATGATATTGGCCTATTTCTCTTAGCAAAAGGCTTTTAAGAGATTATGGTTAGAAGAGTGAACCAAATATACTTGAAGCTGTTAAATCAGGACCTCCTGGTATTCTGGTACATTTATAATTTCATGTATTTATACTCACATGACAGTACATACATGGGAGATAGCTTATTGTATTTATTTGCTTAGATTTATTTTTTTTATTTTTTTAGATTTTTGCTCTCTTTTGCAATATTCCTGGTTGTGTTGCCTCAGACAAGGATATTTGAGCCTTTTCTGCTACAAATAGAAGTTTTACCGCTACTTGTTTTTAGTAAAAAAAAAAATGACTTGAAATGCATCGATGTATCACAGTTAATATGTATATTGACTTTTTTTTGGGTTGTTTTTTTGTGCCAGTGTTCAGTACATGCGAACATGCTGTATTCAGTAAAGTTTTGTCTGTTTACAGTTACAGCCGGGAGAGCTGTTGTCAGAATATCAACTTTCAACCAACTTTGTCACATGTGTTTCTTTACATTCTGTATTTTATTGCTGACAGTGTTTCAGATTTGTTTCATTACTCTTAATGTTTTTGTAAAGAAATAAAAAAGAAATGGTTGCACGTTACCGTGACGAGGAATAAACTAACTCCATAAAGGAATAACAAGACAATATCACCAGTTAATCTGCAGGTCAGAACTGTGGCTGTCATGCAAATAATTGTAAAAAAAACAGTTTGTCTTTTCTGTTCATTTTGTGCCACTATAAAGCAAAAGACATATGAAGAAGTCCAACAGCAGTGAGGTCCTTACAGCCAAGCTCTTTTTCTCTTTCGTGCTCAGGTCGACAGAATATTTGCCTCCACCAGCTGATGGAAACACACCTAATTCAATTTAGAAATGTTGCAGTAATATTACTAATATTATATCATTACCAGGTTTTCATCCAGTTGGAGTTCATTTTGATTGAAAATTTTCACAGGAAAATTCAGAACTAATGTGAGCTTTTATTCCACTGTGCGATATTAGAAATTAAACCAACTCCAAAAATAAACAGTTCGTTCTGCTTATTCTCCACTCAGGTGCCATTAAACCGCAGCAGAGGAAGTCGGTGCGACGAGTTGACATCATTTAAAGAACACTAGTCAAACCTCAAGTGCTGGGAAGAAAACAGTGACGGAAAATTTGACATTTCTGTTATGGTTGATTTTATACAGGTGACTGGAAACGATTGTAGTGATACTGCATAATGATCGCATTAGGCTTATATAATTGAGATCGTGCGATTATGCAATAATTGTGGCAGGCCTAGTAAGAACATGAACTGAGTTGGGCTAATGGTTTTGTAATGCAAATATTATACATACATTCACAACCTTGAGCAGACACACTCATTTATGTAGTTGCCGTATGTCTGCGGTATATCACGCAGTAAAGAATAATGAGAAGAGTATATAGTGGGTGAGTGGGACATGCATTTAAATTTGTGCCGTTGTGAGTACATTTGTATACGGCGCTCAAGTGTTCCCGTGAGAACGGCTCCATCTGTAATTCCTTCCAGTTCTCACACAGCACCCAGCAGACAGACAGCGAAAATTATCTACGGAAAATGTGACAGTGGCATAAGTGGCACGAATTTGAATGGGATTTATATTGCAAGCTTTCTTGTGTTGGGAGCTGAAAATGCTGTGCAGCACGCAGATGGAGACAGTACTGAACCGGTTTCCTCAAGTACTGTATGCTTAATTCAGCGAGACTTTTCTCGAGTAGAAGTGGCAGTTTTGGGGTTTTTTTTTAAATCGAGAAAGCTTCTTGGGTGAAAGTTGTCTTACCAGAAAGTGAAGAAGACAGAAGTTGATTGATTTCGTGCGAAAGAAACCTGTCTAGTTTTTGCTGTGAATCAGCACATCCACCTGTTGCTTTTTTAAGTGTGAGATTAAGTATTTTTCACCGTTGTGAGTTTAAAATCAGTGCTTTATCAACAAGTTGTAACACGTATGACAGATAAGTGCTAGAAGAGCTGTGTGTCACATAACACAACCTTGCTGTCTGTCAATTACTGTCAAGCCACATCTGAGTTTTTGATGTGATTGGTTTCTGTCTGTGTGGGATTTTTAGCCTTTTTGAAGTTCATTCATATGGCGTTTGTTCCTGCTGCGTATCTTATAAAATCAGTAAAACAGAATAATTGTTAGCGTGCAGTGCTGGAGAACATTCATCTCCACACAGTTCAGCTCTGGTGATAAACGGCTATCAGTTATTGTAACGGTCTATCAGCACTTATCTCCCTCCACTGAGGTCAAATCTGTCTGATTTACTGCTCGCTCAGGATTGAACTGACTCACTGATTGTTTATTTCTGTACTGAAGGGCAACTGTCTGTTCTGTCAACAGTCAAAACCAAAAACATACACATGCTTTCCTCTCCGGTTTCTCTGTAAATGCCTCCTTCACTCTCTCTGTATCTTTATCTCTGAATCTCTGTTTCTCTTGTTCTTACTGTACCGTGAGATCAAGAAAGGCAGTTGGTATCACGTGTGCCAGATCAGACTTTAGCTTTTGTTTTTTTGCTTAGAGATTGCAGTTAACTGTCTTTTCAATTGTAAATACACCCAGACATTTGTTTGCTATTGTGTTCTTTCTCAGTCACAATAACATTTCTTCCCAGATTTGATGTGGCAGTCCCCATTATGGCAAACATGCCTTTTCTACAGCGCATGTCTATTGCCAGCTACTACCTCTTTATTTCATGTGTGGGTAGGTTGTGTGCATGTGCACGCCCTGTCAATTATGATGTCTTATAAGAACATTAAAAAAAAAAAAAAATCACTATTTTGACACGTGGATTTGTGTTTTCCGTATGTGCATGCGTGTGTGAAATATGAAGCGATTTGTTTCATTTCTGAAAGTGCACGCCGCCCCGTTGGAATTAGAGGAAGGGGACTCATTTTTACCGCTTTTAAAACTATCGGGCTCCCTTTCTCTGCCACTCACACACAAACATGCAAGCACAGCCCCATTAGTATTGTAGTCTGGGATCTGGCTAAAACATCTGGTGGCTAAGTAACTTTTCAAAGTAGTCTTTGT
>JAPXVT010000009.1:11976658-11987597 GCA_029823135.1 Acanthurus reversus
ATATTAAAAAGGGGTTCTTGAGTAATTGCGAGAAAAGTAAAACAGAGGAGAAAAGACGATTTAGTACAACAACTTAAAAGCAGAGAAAGTCCAGAAATGGAAAAGGTGAGATGAGTGAGACACAGAAAGACAAAGAAGGAACATAAATTATGAAGCAAATGGAATGGCTTGTATGGGGTTGCATGAATTGTAAAGAAAATGAGAGCACTCACCAAGTGATATAAATTGACCGTAGATTCTGTGCAGCACTAAAGGCATTTTAGACAAGTGAGGGAGATTCGGCAGAGAGCTGATAACTGAAATGAACAATGGAGGGAGGGGGAGCAGAGAATGAGTGAATGAGACGGAGAAAGATGTCAAATGAGTTAGGAGAGAGAGGCCGGGCAAGAGACATGGGGAGCAAATGCATTGGAGGGAGTTAAGGAGGGAATAAATGAAGCAGTGAGAGAAAGCAGGGAATGATAATGATCATTGAGGAGTTAAGGGGGGAGCATTAGGAAGGAGTAAGGTGGAGATAGGATGAGTGACAGATGAGGGGAGAGTCGGGGAGAAAGGAAACAGGGAAATGAATGGTGAGGACAAGATGACAATACTGATAGAAAGCTGGAGTTCTTTCTTCACCTGTCTCCTTTCACTTCATTTTTTCATTACTTTATCACTCACTGTCATTCCGCCATTCAAGGGTTTCTCTTTTCCTGCATTACCTGGCTCCATCACCTGCTCTTCATTTCTTTATTCACCCCTCAATTTCTTTTTCCATCCTCCCGTTTCCTCTTTCCTTATTGATTTTAGACATTTAATTTCCTGATAGTTTAGCCAGTAATACATTTTGTCTCCGAAACATAAAGTCCAATTCAAAAGAGCAGGGTGTAGGGGCTGAAAAAAAGACAAAATGAAGGGGGAAAAAGATGTGGTCGTAGGCTAGTACTTGGTCGATATGTCAGGCGGATTTTCAGCTTGCAAGATTATTTTGTCCTTAGGTTTAACACTTCACTGAAACTCTGATACTATTAAATTGAATTCACGTTACTATATTTGTTTCTCAAGGGACAAATTTAGGCAAGAGAAATTACAAAAAAAGGGCACTCAAACAATTCATTTAGACCCCCTCAAAATACAGTCCTTAAATCTGACAATGTTAGAAGGAGTTAAAATACGTTAATGATTAATGGCAATTACCTACAACTGACCACAGAATTCCAATACAAGAAGAGCTAATATTTCAAAAAGTGTCAAAGGTGCAAGTGCATTTATTTAACTTTTCAAAAGGTAAAACTTCTTGTGCTTTTCCGGGCTGGAAAAAAATGCTTGGACTAGTGATTAAAAATGGTGTAATTATGTAGTTTGTCCAGCAGAGGGCGGTCTTTTATTAAATATCTACTAATTGATATGTTGACTGCTCAGTGTACTGATTTTTGGAGTAAAGTTTGATAACATGTAAATATCTTGCCTCCATTACATTTCTTTGTCACAAGTATTTGATAATATTTGATATCGGAATTGTCTTGCTCCCTATATTGTCATCCGCCCCGTTGGTTGGGCCCTAATGTTAATAATTAGGTTCATACAGGTTAAAACTGATAGACTTAACACCTTTGCCAAACAGGTTGGACAACATCAGCACCCTCAAAACCCAAGTAATGCATGTGAACTCCATCCCCACAGCACCCATCCTTGTCAATGGGGAAGCGATTGAGTTTGTGGAAGACTTCATCTACCTTGGCAGTCTCATCAGTAAGGACAGTGGGGCCCAGAAGGACGTTAATGCAAGGCTAGGAAAGGCTCAGGTTGCCTTCTCCCTTCTCAATCCCATCCAGAGATCCATGCAATACAGCCTTAAAACAAAGACTCTCATACACAACAGCAATGTCAAATCTGTCCTCCTGTATGGTTCAGAGAGCTGGCGAGTAGTGAAAACAGACATGAGTGGACTGGAAGTTTTTCATAATGGATGCCTCAGACGAATATGCCAGATCTTTTGGCAAAATCTCCAACCACCAACTCTACAAGAAAACATCACCAAGGAAATTACACACAAATGTTTGAGATGGCTAGGACATGTGCTGAGAATGGAGCAGGACAGGATCACAAAAGTTGCTTTAAGATGGACACTGCCAGGCAAAAGAAAATCTGGGAGGCCCAAAATCACCTGATGCAGAACTGTGACACAAGAGCTGGAACAGATGAACCTGTCATGTGGAGAGGTGCAACGTGCTGCAAAGGACTGAATGCAATAGAGAGAGAGCTCATTGAAGCCTGATGTCCCATAGGGGATGAAGAGGAGTCAGTATCTTGCAGCCAATTCCTGACAAAAATACCGTATATCACAATGTTGTTTTCTTAATCACGTTTTTAAATGATTGTGAGCAAATCTTCTCCGACTTGTAGAGCTTTTCCAGCAGTGTACAAGTGAAATAAGACACCAAGGCACACTCCAAGTACAATCAGGGCAGATGGCAATTTTAAGTGTTTTCTCACAAGCTGCAAATCAATAGAAGTTTAGGGGCTTAATAGAAAATATATTTAGAAAGTATGTTTGCAAGCTGTTTGAGCTTCTCTCTGTGTGCTGTATGATTTGCATCAGTGCAAGACAGTAGCCCAGAATGGGTTGGATTGCTGATCAAGAGAAAAGCCTTAAACATCCACTGATGGGACAAATTAAGGTGCAGTATGATAAATACAGCAGCAACACATTTTTGCCTATTTTGTAACTTAATAGTACTAAATTCCCTCTGTTTTAGTGCTGACTAGGCTTTTATAGCTTTGTCGAGGCAGGAAATTAAATTGTGACTTTTGTTGCACCAAGAGATGCAAAGCAAACAATTTAGAAAGTAGAAAAACAAAATATCTGTGCATTTGCAACATTTTGAACAATATTATTGTCAGTCAAGGACCTTTTACAGATTTGGCAAGGAATACTGTGTGTTATTTTATTCTCTACCAAAGCCATTTCTTGCCTGTGTCAAAAATATTTTGTAACTTTAGATAATAACCTGTGCCGCCACCAACACTGTTTACTGCACCAAAAAGGCGAAGCGACACAATCCATCCAACCCTCTGTACTTGTTGCTACAGTGCTCACTGCTGGCGCCGCTGTGTGAGGTGTCAGAGGTCTTTAATTACAACAGTGACCATATCACAGAGGAGATTATTGTTTTGTTGCCCACTGAGGCTCTGCTGCCCTCCAGTCCACCAACACACTGCCTCAGTTTGAGCGAGTCACCTCAGATACCTTCACACAGATAAAGAAACCAGAAAAATAGGCCCATATCTGTACTTTTTAGCATACGGTATATACAACTGAAGTAGCACAATTTTTTTTTTACTTGATGTTTCAGTAGTCTTAAACCAGTCTTAGTCTACAGAAGTTTAAAGACAAATCTGCCCTGATTTACCCCTTGACAACTGAAGGACAAACCGGATCTGGGACTTTGGTCAGTACCGATGTTCAACTCAGATTATCTCCTAATTTGAGGGGTTTGCGGATCAACTCTAGTCACTACTTGCAGACTCATTGGGGCCACTCTGACATTTTCAAAAATGTTTAATATTTAGGGGGTTAAAATTTGGATGATTATGTCAGTGCTTTACAAGTGGATCACAATAGTCAGTGAGAAAGAAGAACTGAAGTGCTGTCAAGTAATGATGAACATTCTAGCCCTTGAAGCTAATTTTAGCTAGCATACTGTGGTTAGCTAGTATACGTCTCTTGACAGATATGAAAACTGACCAGCAAAATCTCACCTCCAGAGGAAGAATACACTAAAGAATACAGCCAGTGTTGACTATGTCTCACTACCATTTTCGAATCTGTACTGGTTTGGCCCTCTTCTTTTGCTTGTTCTTACTGTGGAGCAATATAACAGCAAATTAATCTGCTTTCCAGTTAGGTCACATGAGATCGATCCCATGAGGTGGTATATTGTTCCCTTTTGCACAATAATCCTAACACTGTCATGTGGTATAGTGTAATGTGCAATTATTTTAAAATTTTGTGTTTTCATATTTGAGATTAGACAATATAACTGTGAAGTTTCCCCTCATTGATTAGGAAAAGTCCTGCAGTCTGAGCCAGGATTTCAGCCTATATCAAGACTTGATTACACTACAGTATGGTCTATCATCGCAATGCCCGGACTGAAAGAAGTTCCTGTCTTTATATAATTATTTCTTGCCCAAATGTTTGTATTTAAAATCTGAGAGAAAAAAATGGAATTCCACTAAGAAAGTTTGTTATAACAGAAATTATTAAATACATATATATTAAAACAGAAGCAATTTTAAGATAATCACAGTTTGAAACTTTGCTTCCTGGGACTTCCTGTGTTTAGTCCCATCTGGTGAAATTTCAGTGCTAATGTCAAAAGGGCAAAAGTTTTTTTTGTTGATTTAGAAGAGTGCCAACAGCTTTTTCTTTTAAATTAAAAGATTTGCACTGTGACCATTAATTAAAGCAGAGAAAAGAACACCATCCATCCAATCCACCAAATGAGTTTAGAAAGTTCTCACTGTTGTAACTGCTAACATCTGCTGTAACCATCTGTTGACAACGATGGTAAAAAGTTGGAACGCTAAAAAACTAACCAGACCACTATTTCAGTTCCTGTTGGTATGCAGTCAGACTCAGCAGTGGCCAATTTAACCATAAGCTCTCATTAAAAATGAATGGCATTGAGTTTGCTATCTAAAATGTACCATTGTAGTCTGAGGTGTGTGTGTGTGTCTGTGCGTGTGTGTCCTCAGCGAGGCCAGGCCTGGTTGTAGAGGGACTGACAGAAAGGATGACAAAGACATAGGGGGAAAGTGAGAAAAGTAAACGAAGAGAATAGATTAGACGGAGGGGAGGACCGAGGAGTTCAGGGCAGGTGAAGTGTGACGACGGGACCGCAGCAGAAGAGAGGAGAGGGGGAAAGAAAGGAGGATGAACAAGAGGTGAAGTGTAGCCATGCTGAGACAATTAGTCCCACCTGCAGCTAACTGAGATGTGAATACCTGAGTGTGTGTGCATGTGTGTGAGTGTGTGTGGGTTCACTGATATTTGAATATCAATGAAGCAATTCCTGAGAGATAAATGACCAGATAACCAGCGAACCAGTGGAAGACATTGTAGCCTGGGAATCATGCCAATCTGCTGAGCTCATGGTTTATTCGTTCCGGCAGGCAGGTCTGAACCCCCCTCCCGGTTGGAGCACATTTCAACCCACCCTGGTCCGTGTCCGGCCATTTACAATCATTTGATGCCTGACAGAGGAGCATTACTGGTGCAGATTTGAAGAGTGAAATCCTGCATGTTTCTATGCTCGATTGGTTGCAGGTCTGTCCAGTAGACCTCAACAGACTCACAAAACTGAAATCAAACTGTCAAACCAAGCATTTCATACCTAAAATCTTCTCAGAAGCACAGTTTAGTGTACTGTTGTAATTGGGGAACATTGTCGACCAGTCCTCTTTTTTTCCTGCTTGAAATTGAACAAGACCTGGCCTAATTTGGATGTATTGCTCAGGGCTACATCACACGTTTGTTGTGATTGGTTTTAGGTCTGTTCTGTTTCACCCAGAGGCATTTTTAACCATGCTCACTGATATCACCCCCCTGGAAAGCCTTAGGTATCAGACAAACTCGCATTTGCCAATTGGTCTGCATGCCAGACTCAAGACAGTGGATCGAGAGAAGAAGATTGAAGGAAAGATTGATTAGATTTAACAATGTTGAGGAAGATAAAAGCAGATAAATAGCAGTGAGGTAAACAGGAAGGTGACTAACCCAACCCTCGCCAGCTTTGCTTTTTATTCAACCTGCAGAGCTCTGCCCTTCTTTCCCTCTCAACAATGTTCTTTGCTGCAGAGATGCTGCTCATTTCCTGCCTCATTTTGAGACTGACTTAGTTCCTGATGGTTTGTTAAACTGAATGATGTCTGATTGTCGTTATTATTTGCACTTCTGCAATTTTCTCCCTAGAACCGCCTTACAACACAAATAGCCCAGGATGTTGTGTTGTGTGGCGACTTGTCCCTTCTTTCCCAGAGCACTTCTTATTCTCAGTCTCAAACAAATTCAAACACACACACACACACATACACACACACACACACACACTTGATGTCAGGGCCACATACTGCTGTGCTGTTACTTGTGACATATCTCTCTATATAGGGGTTGTATTAAACATTTTATACAATAGCTCAATGACTGGGAGCTCTTACAAACCCTTGCTAGCCGTTTTCTTTCTTGTGATTCTTTCACAATGGATTGTGTTACTTCTTAGCCAAATGACCTTTAAATAAATATGACTACTCAGTATGTTACCTGCAGTGTGTGTGTGTGTTTAGCCCAAGCATTACACTTCAGCCTACACATAAAATCTATCTGTTGTAGTTATTGCTTCCACAGCAGCATGGGGCTGAGAACTGTGAACACACACACTGAATACTCAACGACAACCATGTTTGACATATACTGCAGCATTTAATCTTTAGTGGGGTGACTTCGTGTTGAGTCATAAAATGACTAAACTTGAGTAGGAGCGAGAGCCTCAGAGGTCTTCAGACAGAATGGCTTTGTGACTGAATGACTTACAACTGCATTTAAGAAAAGTTAAAAAGTTGTTTTGGCATCATGAACTCGTGACAAGTTGTAAAAGTGACAAAGCACCAACTGAAAACGACAAAAAGTCACAATGTGTCACAGATGGTAAAGCATGCTTTAAAATGGTATAAAATGACGTATTCAACAACCAAGTCAGAAATTTGCATTATTTGGCTTCCTTTATGTAAAGGTAGCGTTAGTATCAGGCTTGATTGCTATTTGAAACATTTTAACACCTATTACAGTACAATCTATACAGGGGTCAAATTACTACAGTGGGTTATGTCAAGAGATTAATGTCAGGTTTCAACAGTACAAGAGTTCATGGCATAATTAATGCTGACTGAAAGACACAATACTGTTCCTGTAACTGTACTGAAAGTTTGAGTTTAGGCAGCCAGTGTGGAAAACAGGAACTCTAACCACATGATAATAAGAGGCCTGAACATTATAAATTTACTTTACTATTTGACCCTTCAGTTTAGATAAGGTCAAATGATTTAAGGCATATTTGATCAGTTTTTTTAGCCACACTTGAACAAATTCCTAAAAATTAAAGTGCAGAATTATACTTCATATGGTGCTAAAATGTTGCATATAGAAGCTTTTAAGTATTATTTTAATGTAATAATTTATAAGGAAAGCATATTTTATATTAACTGCTGCTGTCATTTTCACCAGGTGAAACTTTGTAAAAGTCTTTTTTGCGCATTTCTGGTTAAACAAATTTTTTTTTACTTATTTAGAGTTTTCACCTTTGGTTCAGTGGTTCAGAAACCAATCAGCTTCATAGATTACTATCAAAACTATACTGACAATACGTAATATACTTCATGGTCCTAGTCTGGTACAAAAACTCATAACACAAGCAGTGAGATTGTACTTATGATTGCTCTGACCTTGAACAAATCACTGACTGATGAACGGGCCAGCAGGTTTGGGTTTGGGCAAGTGGTGCTGTGGCCCATGTGACAAAGAAGCAGACAAGAGACAATCCAGACTTTAATGGCTGTGCGTTAGCTTCGCTTCTTTAGCCCAAGGTGCCACACAAAAAACAAATGTCTTTTGTCCCAGAACAGATTAAAATTATTAGGGCCCAACTGAAATATTGGTCTGCTGATATTATCGGACAATATCTGCCTATTGCAGATGTATATCGATATTGATACATATGTTCTATGGTATGTGCCGATACTAAAACAGTTTTTTAGGCCAGAAAAAAATCCTTGGACTGGTGATTTAAAATTGTGTAATAACATAGTTTATCTAGCAGATAGCAGTCTGTTATTTAATAACTAATTAGTGAAGAGTTTACTGCTCAGCGCACTGATGTTTGGAACAAAGATTGTTAAAATGTAGGATATCCTGCCTACATTACATATCTTTGTCAGAGTATTTGTATTTAAAGTATTTGAATTATTGAATAACCACATTCAGCCGATGTTACAAATATATAATGTTGGTAGAGAAATCTGATATTGGAATTTTTTTGCCCTCTAATATCGGTATTGGCATCAGCCCCCCAAATCCCATATAGGTTGGGCCCTAAAAAAGATCTTTATCGGTGTAGATACTGCAAAGAGAAAATCAATAATCTGTGAAATGACCCTTGCTATGATTAACGGTGGAAACTCGACCAGAAACCAAGATTTTTGTCCAGGTTTCTAAATGATACGGAGCCTTAATGTGACAAAAGGACCACATAGCCGAGCAGAAAGTAGCTTTGCCAGTTAAGTTGAGGCCACTATCAGAATGAAGGAATCGGCCGATAGTGATTTAAGAGCTGAGATGGGAAACGTCTTAAGGCAGCTATTAAAAACACGGGAAAAAGCTTCTCTAGCAGCAGCAGCAGTGAAGAACAAGTGCTGTCTCTTAAAGTCTGCTGTCTTTCCCAGGTGTTTGGCTGGGTGAGAGAGGTCATGAGATCTCTGCTGGACTTTTTTTTTTTTTTTTTTTACACTTTGCAGGTCTTTGATAGAGAGAGGCAAAGAGCTGCTGACCCTCTCAGCAGGACAGATGACACTGCAGATATTTCTGAGGGTTAGTACAAGACAGAGATGGACATTGTGCTGATGCTCGTGAAAACACATCTTTACGCTTGGATAAATATCATTGATAGCATGTGGCGTTTTCAGCTGTGACTAAAAATCTCAATTGTGCATATTTTTGTAGCTGGACGGTGGACAGCATTTCTGGAGTGTTGGAGTTAATGATCTTCGGGCTTGTGCTCTTTGCTGTGCCTATTATTTTATAATAATGTGACACTTCATTGATCGACATATGGCCCCTCTGCCCCTCACCTCCATTCAGGTCAGAGCAGAGAGCTGTAGAAGCAGTCCTCTCTGTTTGAATGATGTCTCTCCAATAACCGAGCCACCCTGCTGCCTGTAATATCCAGGAGGGGATGAGTAGGCGAGCGTCTGCGAAAGTGTGAGACCTGAATCTCTATTGTTTTCTGCACATTAAGCTCCAATTTGTTTGTCTGCACTCGAGGATGACAGCCGGCCGACCCATCTCGCATCGATGCCAGTGAGGTGTCATCAGCGATTTTGAGTGCTTTGACAGGATGGGGGATGGGGGGAGCAGGATGAGTGTGTGCACATATGGATGCACCTGTGCTTAAAATCAGGACACAAACACACACACGTTCACAAACATGCAATGAGTTTTTGCCCAGGAAGTGGTGTTACCAGACAACTCATCATTTGAAGAGTACTTGGTTACCATGGCAATGCACTATATAGCTTGGCCCATGGACTCAATGGGAAATGAATGATCACTGAGTGAGTGCGTGTGTGTGTGTGTGTGTGTGTGTGTGTGTGTGTGTGTGTGTGTGTGTTCAGAGGAAATGTCAATAAGGAGCATGTGTGTGTCTGCGTGTGCCACAGCTGAGCTTTTGGCTGGTATTCTGTGATCGAGCACAAAAGCAAAACTGGTAATTGAAACGTTAAGAGAAAGAGGACAGACAAAAATAAAGAGTCATGTATCAGGTGTGAGAAACAACAGTTTTTCCACTTCAGACTGTGAGAGTGAGAATTGCCTCTGTGCTGTATGTGTGTGTTCATGTGGAGGTGTGTGTATGACGCTGCGTGTATCAAACATGTGACATCTCATGAGAACCAGGCGGCAGCAGAAAGATGGTGACACAGAGAAAAGGAAGTTTGTAAAATGAAAGTAGGGTTAGTTAGTTTATATAAATAACATCACTACAATATGTCAACGCGTGTCGTTCAGGAGCTCAGGCACATTCAAGCATACTGCAGTCATCAGAAGATCAATTAGGCCTAAGCTTTCCAGAAGAGGAAGTGTTCCTATTAAGCACACACCAGATTTCTCAGCAGCTTTAGCAAATTTGGCCTATTTTAGAGATGCTCAAACACGGCTAAATTTCATCTTATACCCCCAAGAAAAATAATAATGTTGCCAAATTCAGGTTGGGTCACATTAAAAAACACAGATATTTTAGTGTCACTTTCTGTTTACTTTTGTTTGTGTGTTTTTTTTTTAAGTAAATTAAAGAACCGCTTTTGTTCAGAAGCATTTAACGTGAACGTAGCAGATTGTTGAGATTTTGATTATCTTCACACATAGTTATGTGTCTACTCAGTTTGCTCTATTTTCAAAACTGCCTGGATGCTCAAGTCTTTCCTGTGTCTGACCTCCTGCACAGCTGGATCTGCTCTGTGCAGCTTGACATGGCTTTTAAAGAAAATAAACTAGGTATGTATTCTCCGCAGAGCGTTAAAATTGTGGAATGGAAAGGTATAGCTGACCCAAATTCAGAGAAGAAAAATACTTTTCACACTTTATTGTTTTTTATTTACTAAAGAATATTGTTTTGAATAAATTTCCCATGCTTTAAGAGATCCCTAACTGAAATTTCTGCCACAAAATTTGAAAAAACATGAAAAAACTATATAGCTTCATAATGTACTGGAGAATTCATAGTTTTGACAACAACTGAGCACATTACGCATACACCAGCCTTCATTTTTTAAATTTGGGGGGTGGGGGGTTGGTCAGTCCTTTGTGTTAATGCAGATGATGTCTAATTATCCCTCATCATTACTATAAGCAGCAGTCAAAGGCATCAGGGCCCCTCAGATGTGAACGTGGACAGTAAAGTCAGAAGTCAAGGCACATGACAAAGATAGAATTGTATACCATTATCTTTCACCTAAGACTAAAATGATTTCCACGATGCACCATTTGAATAATATTTAATTTATAAAATAACCTTCTGCTCTTCAAGCAGTTATTTTGTTTTGTTCACCATTGACCTCCGAGATCACAAGCACTATTACCTCTCAAAATGAAATGCTGCTGTTCCTCATCATCTGTCATTGCAGGGCT
>JAPXVT010000009.1:12090913-12103642 GCA_029823135.1 Acanthurus reversus
AAGATGGCCAGAAGCTTGTGAGCCAATAGTATAATAAAGATGGTACCACGTGGTATCTCTGTGTCTGCAATTATCAATATTATCCTTGGTGATGGTTTGAAGTTGTCTAGGACCTTTAAAGGCATGGGGACATGAAGAATGGCCTCCTGGGAAGAGTGTTTACATCAGTCATGTTAGCCAGTGCTCCAAAGCGACATGCTTACATCAAAGTGACAAAGCTCTGCAGCGGCATGCAGTGAATATGATGGGAGAACATCCAGTGATGCAACAAAGTCTGTGGTAGGAAGAGTTGAAGGTGGATGGGTGGGGGAACAAAACATCAGAGCTGGTTGTCAGTTCAATCCTTTACCTAACCAGTTATTTTTGTGCTTAAGCCAAACAACAACACCGCCAACAACAAAAAATTTGCTTTTCCATTAAATGCCAAACCAAATTAAGCAGAGCACAGCAAATACATGCTGCTTCGAGGCAGCCAGAACCCGAAGAGAGTTTTCAGTGCAGAAAGGACAAAGAGCAGCCTGCAAATGCTGGTGTATACAAACCTGAACAATGAGGATATGAAACACACAATTTTATGAAAACATCAATTCCTGACTTTTATCAAGATCAAATATGAGAATCGTAACTGTTTTACTAATGTACTTGTTGGTATAGTGAATGCTGTCCCACAGTACAATTTCATACATTTTTTGTATCAGGTTGATTAGGAATTAAAATTACTTCAATTTTGTTATGATATGGATGCAGGGTGTTTCACATGCATGGAGTCACAAAGCTGCGTTGAACGTCATTAGGCCAAATATTGAATAGATTTTATCAGTGTTATATTCATAAGATGCTGCATGATTCACCTCAAAAAACTTGACCTACAAACTGCCATAGATTCCCTCTAGGAATCTAGAAGTTGCCTTTTATTTAAATTGAGAGTTTCCTGCTTTCCTCAACTTTTTGCTTTCAGGGGATGTCGGCTTTTTGTTGTTCATATGAGTTCTTAGCCAGTGTGGAACTGTGCAAAGCCTCTGAAAATTCCTGATTGTGTAGCAGCTTTACATGCTGCAGTCTGTCTCCGCTTGCTCGATCCCACGGGTTAGTTTTTTTTTTTTTCTGTTCTGCTGCAGGGATTTAGAGCGCCGTGTCCTGTGAGGAATGAACAGACTGGGGCTGTAACACTTTCATTTGGGTGTCTTTTTGGACAATGGGCTCACTGTGTGTTCTTTGGATCTGCTGTGCTATATGTACAATAACTGCTATGGACCCCAGCTGTTTCACTGGGATTTGGTCCAACTCCAGTCCCCATTATGTGATCATAGACAGGTCAATACTTTCATCAAGAGATTAGACAGACTCAGCCTCAGGGGTGCAACCCTGCCCTCGGGAGCCTTGGCCGCACTTTTAAAGGGACTCCAGATAATGCTCAGTTCTTTCTCTCATTTAATGTTACACTCACATGAGGTGACATATTGCGCAGCCTCTCCAGGTGATAATGAAAGCATCAGGTTGATGTAGAAAAATAGTCTTTATAGTTTTTTCTTCTGTCCACAAAAGAACTTCTCAGAAAAGTCGGCATCTAAGAAAAATCATGCCATGATTGTTATCACTGTAGAATACAAGATTGAATGACAGTGTGCAGTTGTAGAGTCCATGTTGTTTCATACACAGGCTGACAAATATTATTATGAACTGTGAGAAAAATCTGCAACACTGTGGTTAGTTTGTGAGGGTTTCTGAGCTCTAAAATCTTGAGGTTTATGACACAACATGGGGGATAGTCAATTGATAAATTCGGCTGAGTAAGACTTGGGAGTAATGAAAGCATATTTTGCATGCCACTTTAGAAGAACAAAAGAAAAATGTCTATATACAAAATGGAGCTGTATGCAAAATCGATTCACCGGTAGTGGTCACAGTTCAGGACCGGCTTTACACCAAACAAACCGGCATGTCAGCCACACCTCCCTTTTCTAACGGCACACCACCCGACCCACCCCTTGTAAACAGCAACTCTGCTCAGTGGCGGCGCCATGTTTGTTTTGAGGTGGCGGACCAAAAACCCTCCAACACTGAAAACTACTCAATATTAAATAAAAGGAATAATCCGATGTGATGGATAACAACCTTTGTGACCCGGCAAGTACCGTTTTTTGTTTGTTTGTTTTTTTATTACTACACATAGGGAAAAATAAGTCTCACGCTGCCTCTGGTTCATACAACACAACAGGTTAAAAAAACACAGGACAAAAGCACTTAAACTGGCATGAATATTAATATCACAATACATTATAACACCTATGTGACTATTCTACAACTTGTGGAGAAATGATCGTTGGCCATCCCACTCGTCTTGCCTGTAGGCTACGTTTGAGCCGGACCTGCTGCTGTTAGCGCTTAGCTCCAGCCTGCTGCTGCATCTACTTAAAAATAATGTGACTTCATTTCAAGCAAAAAACGTCGAATTGTCTCTTTCCATGATGCATGGCAGGCAAGAATCTCAGTCACAACACAATTAAACAGCATTTAAAAGATTTTTTGAACGGCTTGTTAGCCCTTCTACTCGGCGGTCTGTAACATTAACTAGGCCTGGGTTAAATATAAAAATATGCTGGGCTGCTCCTCACCCCCTGCGGTCTTTTAAAAACGGGATGTTCGGTGAAATGATCACAAAATCCTACCATTTGTGTGGACAGACATTAATTCTGTCTTTAGTTGACCGCTGATTGTCACAGAAGTTAATTTACATTTGGTGCTTATGTACACAAACCCAACAGCTGCATTTCGTGACTATTTCAGCCCTGCTATGACATTTGGCTGCACACACGCATGCACACATACACAATGTACAGATCTCTACAGGTCATCAGTGTAATGACTGGAGTAAATTAGAAGCAGACAATGTTTTCAGGAAAAAAGGAGATTCTGACCAGACTGAAAGTGTAATCGCCTTATCTCTTCATTTCCTCTCCCTTTCTTTTTTTTACCAAACCATTTCCTTTTTTAATTTGTTTCCCTCTGCCTCTCAATTCTTGCCCGTCCTCTTCTCTTCACTCATTTTCTTCTTCTCCTGTTTCCCTCTCATCTCACTAAAATTCCTCTTTCCTAACAGTTGGTGGTCCAGTTTGAGAAAACTACTGAGTGCATGCTAGTTTACGTATGTCTGCATCACTTGACTGTAAACCAAGAGACAACAGTTGTCATAGCTTTCTGTCTCAACGTTAAACAGTAACTTGAAGAAGACTTTTAAACAAGAGAAGTCACGTTTTATGCAGCATCACCCTCTGTGTTTTTCTTTACAGTAATAAATATAGGGTGACTAAGTAAAGTAAAAATTTCAAGACTGAACACAAGAAAAGGATGAAGCAGAAGACAGAGAACATATCAAACAAAGATAAAAAGATGCTAGTCTAAAGAAATTAGGGTGAAAAATTGTAGCTTCAGGCTCTTATAAACACTCCAATTTCTACTACAGGAGCTTTCACAAACACTTTCCTTCAGACAGTCTAACACCTTTTTCTGGAAACATTTTGCAAAACATTCTAAGCCTCTCACTTTATACGAGTTCATCATCCCGTCACATCACATCGGGCTTGTTCATGCCACACAAAAACAATTCAAACCCAATCTAGAGACGCATAAATTTAGCTGTTACATTCATGTTTATATTCCCATTTTGACGTCACTCTGCATTCGAGGAAATACGAGTGATTGTCTTAATATCTGTAAGCGGAAAGAAAATGACTCCAAAGTGATTAAAGTGCTCAGCTTGTACCTGCGTCAGCGACAGTGTTGCTGCTCTCACATTTAATATGGTGACACAAAAACACAGATCATGAATATTTTAAAGTTCACCACAGTGCTCGGCTGATGCAGACAGGCCGCTGAGTAGAGGGTGTGCGGTGGGTTATGCATACAAAATGTTCCTGAACACCCTCCCAGCTGGCAGAGCTAATGCTGCAGCTGATTTGACAGTGGGAGGAGGTATTGTAGGGTTTAGCTGGTGGTCGGCAAAACTTGGCACCTGACGGGCTCTTTGGCATGGCTTTGTGAAATAAGCCAATGACTGAAGGTCCTCCACTGGACTGACAGCATGTCATGGAGAGGGGTAGAGGTCATTGCCTATTATAACAGAGAGTTTTGCTTACGTTCTTTCCTCCAACGCTGCCAGTAAGCCCAAACTCAGTCCAATGTCAGAGCTACTGTAGCCTTTTTCAGATTCCATGTGTCCCCTGTGTTGACGTTGCCAGCCCTGCAGCGGACAAAAGCACAAACAGGACGCTGGCTGCAGCAGTCTGATAGAGCATGCAGAACACTGTATTGTACAAGTTGAGCAACAAGAACCTCCTTAAGTAGACAAGCCTGTTTGCAAGTCAAATCCATTTTCCTATCCAACTGAAACGCACATTCGCTTGTTCTTACCTTCCAAAGTTTACCCTTAAGTTGTTTTTTTTTTTTAAGCTTTAATGAGGTTTGCACTAAAACTTTATGATAAGTATACACTGTTTCCAATAAAACAGCTCTCAGCTAGGAGAAGCTTACTACAAAGATGTCAACATTGAGTCTGATAAAAATCCCAAAATTTCATTTAAAATCACTTCCCTTTCATATGAATCATAATGTATGTGCCTTATTTCAAACACTAATATTTGTCTACTCACATTGTGTGCCTAACAGTAAGGGAGGAGATAAGGAACAAAAGAAACTTTTCAAATGACCTGGATGTCCTTGCTGAGTCCAAGAGGAAGCGCAGTTAAAAAAATAATAAAAAAAATCAGTGTGTGCTTCATTTGGTTAAACAGCTTTTACATTAAGGAAGATGTGCTTTTATCTCTGTCCAGTATGGTTCAGCTGGTTGGTAGTGTTTTAAGTGATAACCTGAAGAACGCATTAGTGACATCTGTTGCAGTTTTGTGGTCTTAAGTTGTGCAGATGTGTAAATTACAGCACTTTCCTTTGCATCATCTGCTTGAAAGTCATTTGAGGAAGAGGAGAGATCCTATATGGCTAAACCAGCATTTTTACACCTTACATTTGCACATTTGATGGGGAAGGCAGACTGTGGAGTAGTTAAGTGGAGTGTTCAATAACAGACTTAATGGCTACTGCCACAAACATACTAGTAAACTGTAGTAGTTTTTAAAAGGGTAAGACAGATAAAGGATTTTTGAGGCTGCTGCCAGTGCTGATATCAGCTAAATGTGGTTATCAAATACTTCTGACAATGATAGGTAATGGAGGAAGGATATCTTGGATTTTAAAAACTTTATTGCAAACATCAATGCGCTGAACACTAAACATTTGACTTATCAGTTACACCCTCTGCTGGAAAAACTGGGTAATTACATCATTTTAAATCAATGGTCCCAGTATTTTTTCCAGCCTTAAAAAACAGTTTTAATATCAGACAAAACATCCATCTATATGGATATATGTGCGACAGGCTAATATCAGCCAAGCAGTTTATGGGTCGAGCCCTAGTTTTAAAACTTGAGTCACATCACACTCAAGATTTACAGTTGTAAGGCCCTATAGTAGACAAGGAGCTTCAAAAAGGAAAGAAATGGAGGTGAGGTGAATCCGTGGGTAACATGAATCACACATATGGACAAAGAAGATTCTTTGCAGCAGGAGAATTGACTTTATAGAACAGAGTAGCAGTAGCTGTTAGTCGGCACACATTAAGAATTCTGAGTTTGAGGCTTTATGTGTTGCAGTTTTAGGCATTGAAAAAAGTAAAAGGATGGCATATAAATGGATCTATGTTGTGGGAATCAGCTTGATAATTTTCTTCAGTGGTTTGCTGGAGGTTATGCAACTGAAGTTGATGGCTTCTTTAGAAAAGTAATATTAATAACATATTAGAGAGGCGCTTGCCATCTTTTTTC
This sequence comes from Acanthurus reversus, assembly GCA_029823135.1. Taxonomy (NCBI): domain Eukaryota; kingdom Metazoa; phylum Chordata; class Actinopteri; order Acanthuriformes; family Acanthuridae; genus Acanthurus; species Acanthurus reversus. Next base: position 12,096,790 of record JAPXVT010000009.1, read on the forward strand.
ATGCCATAATTAAACACCATTAATCAAAGCAATAGTACAGCATGGACTGTGAAAATTGAGACCATTTGTATTGAAAAAATAAAAATCCAGAGTACTGCAATTGATTTGAAGTGGATATCGTAATAAAGCTAAATTGCACTCGTTCCATCTCGGCAGTACAGAATTTAAATACAGATGGTGGATGAACTGGATTGCTGGTGGTCAGAAAGAAGGGAGAGAATGCCTTCTTCCATCCAACATTAATGGGCGGATGCAGGCGAGGTGAGGTGATGTGGTGAGGGTAGAGGATGAAGGCATGAACGGAGAAAGGTGAGGATCAAGATGACACTACTTCAATGAGCAAAAATGTTCTCTGACTGAGAAAGTCAGAAAGATGTTTTCTATTCCCTCTGCCTGATCTCTCTCTCATTAGTTCTCTCATCAGTATTAATGAAAAACATAAAATGATAAAGAAAAACAGCATTTGTTTGAATTATGTAATAACGTATATCAATGAAATGATGTATTCCTGCTTTAATAATTAATTAAACTATTTAAATTTATGCACTGAATGTAGTCATTATTTGCAGTGTTTGTTTTTCACAGCAAAAGAAATAACCTAATTTCCTGTTTTGTCCCGGAATCTGCATTTAGTTTGATTTTAGCTTCAGAAAACAGCAAAGCTGAAAAACAAAAACAAGGCAGGAGAAAGAAAGCAAAAGCAAAACCGACTGATATGTTGGAGTTGCAAAATGTTTGATCATGCAAACGACTGTATCCTAAGAAGGTTATTTGTTTACAGTATGTTTTGTTTTTCCCATTATTGTTCCATTGCAAAGTTACAATTCTAGATTTAGTTTCTTTGTTACATTTTTATGTGCACAATTGTTTTAAAATTATACACACGCAACAGGCCAAAGTTACAACAACCAATTGCCAAAAAATAGGTCTTATTTGTGGATTGTTGCAACGTTGGTATGTTATTTATATTGTTTTATACAGCAGAGTGGACAGGCAACAACCTTCAGTGTTTGAATGAATTATTAAATGTGGGAAGGATCAGAGGGAAAGAGAGAGAGAGAGCATGGAAGGTGTTGCAGATGGTGGTGAGGTTCAGTTTTCAGCAGTCACATTTGAAGGAAAGGAAGGGTTGGCTTACGAGCCTGCCTCGACGTAAGCGAGCGTAAGTGAATGTGCTTTAAAATGACTGACTGCTATTCTCAACATACATCAGGATGCATTGATGCTTCAAATTGAAAGCACATTGACTTTGAACAATCGGCATCTTCTGAAGTGAAACGTACTCATAAGAAAACAACACGCAAGAAAAAATGAGAGAAACCTGCTCTCAGATTGATTGACTCTGAGGTATAAAACATGAAAAGAATGTCTGAATGAGTTTTATTGAGTAAGAAATTTACTGATATTGAAAACCAACGTATACCTTTCAGTGTTTCCCCAAGCTGACTGCTCTGAGGTTCTCAAATTCACTGTGTTTTGTGCTTACATGCCAATATAGACTCTGAAATTGAACTCTCACTGAATTTTTTATCAGTTACTTTTTGACATATCACAAACCACTCTTTACATTGGCGTAAACTTGATTCCTCCACTCACAAGTTTTGATGCTGGTTTGTCTGTTACTCTATTTTTTTTTTTTTTTACTTTCAAAACAGTGGTAAAGAGCACCAGGAGCAAATGCCAGGAGTTGAGGTTTCATTAAAACAAAATTATGACTGGTGTGTTTACTGCATGCCTAATTAATCATAGCACACAAGGCCAAATGGCCACCTTTATTTACTATGTAAATGGTTTTCGACAGGCAATGTTGCATTTAAAAAGTTATTTTGGAAGCGCTCAGTCATAAAACACACCAAGAATTTATAATGTCACCACCTGCAAACTTCCTGGAGAACACTGTGTGCAATATAACTTCACCGGTGTGTTTTAGTCAGATATTTCAGTCAAACACTGTTTGTGATCACTACCGTTGTCTTATCTTTACTTTGTTTCACCTTCACTCAGCTCCGTGTGTGTGTTGAGGGGCTAAAGAGGAGAGGAAAGATGTTAAATCATGTAAAACTTGAGCAGCAGCGCTAATATCTGTAAAGGTGGTGCCCCCGTTCATGCATGGATGCATAAAAGGAAAAGACTGTCTTTAAGATCTTTAAAACCTGAAAAGGCTGGAATTTTAATGTTGCTCTGAACTGTATTGTGCTAGCTATCGATATATAAATATGTGACGTTTTTTAAATATAAAGTGTGTCTCTGTCATTTTAACCACAACAATTGAAATTAATAAGTTGTCGTCAAAGGGAAAGAAGCTGAAGGAACGCACACTCGCGATGTTTGGACACACTAACAGGTCCCTCATTATAACATATAGGAGCTGATATGCCAGCTCACGCTCAGCGAGTGTGTATTTGTGTATGCGTGCGTGTTTGTGTGCGAGAGCAAGTAGAGGACATGCAGCCTGGAGCAATGAATTCCAATAGGTTGGTACCCCAAGGATACACACACACACACACACACACACACACACACACACCCTGAAACCACATTCACAGCCATTCAAACCTGCACACTCGCACACAGCTCGTATATGGCCAGAAACTAAGCAATGTTTTATTCAGAACAATACAGGAGCCTAAAGAAAATGCTAATGAAGAACTTTAAGATTTCTTATAACCTGCGTAGTCGCAGATGGATTGATTTGTTATGTGAGTTTGTAAGAGTTTTTTGTGAGTGAGTCGCTGCATTGCATTATTCAAAAAGAGGCACCAACACTCACAAAGCAAAATACTTGGTGCGTCTGCAGGATATATATGAATCTGTGACATTGCTGAGAAGGGCTTTGGCTCGTTGGAGTAGTTGGGGTTAAATGCTTTGCTCAAGGACAGTAAAGGGAAACTGGTTTACGCTCTTGACCTGTCTCACAGGGGCACAGCTTACAGTTGAGCTGCTGTCACCTGTGTCATAGCAGCACAAACGGCACTAATTTGCCTTATGTATCACAAACATATTCATTTCTTAAATACTGCGTGTAATATATCTTCAGTTAAGAGAGGCAAACAGAGGGAGAAACATGCAGAAAGATGAAGCCTGCAAGGTGCAAGCTCTTGTCATCTTATATTTCAGTCTTTTGTGTGTGTTTTTTTAAACAATTCTTTCCATCAGTTTTTTTTTACCTGCAGCTTTAAGATTTGTATTCCCTCTTGTGTTTTCATTTCCTGTTTTTGTCCACATGCATAAAACTGATCATAGAAACAGACAGGCTGGCAGGCAGCTGGCCAGTCAGACAGATCAGCGTTCAAACAGACCAGATTAACATCGCAACTGTGTGATATGCAAATGCCGTGAGCGGGGATCCGCCGCCTGTGCTAAGAGAAGGGTGTTCAAAGGGCTGTTTAAGGGTTAAGAGTGTGGGCCTCGTATATAAAACGTGCCCATGATCAATTCTGATCGCCAGCATGGCTTAAGCAGAAAACCATGTGTAAGTAGTTTTTTTAAACCTTACTTTGATATGGAAATGATCTTATCTTTAAGTGAAAGTCTAGACTTGATATAAGTGATTTTCCTGCTGGTCATGTAGATGTATTGCAGTTTGGGACACAAGTCCAAGAGCCTTACTCATAAAACTGTTCTTAGATTTATTCTTAAACCGATTCTTAGGATTATTTCTGACAGGGATGAACTTTGCATGGGCTTTGTTAACGATGTGATATAAAAAAATCAAATAAAGGTGGGTGGAATTAGCAGCAGACAGCTGTGGTGTTTTTTCTGTTGTTCCCTTGTAGCTTAAGATCAGACCTATTTTTTCTTTTTGATATCTGTCACTGTTCTGTCTTCATGCCCACCTGTCACTTCCAAGTTGCATGTCTTTGGTTATCAATTCAGTATCAACTCCACTTCATGTCACTGTTTGTGTAACCTGGCTTCAATCCCCTCTACCATTTCTTTTATCTGTCTAAAACTTTAGATGCATTATTATCAGCAAGGGTCCTCACATGTATAGAAATTCAAACATGTCTCATAAGACCACCAGAGTGCCTGAAATAAGAGCTTGACCCAGTGATTTTATTTCCAGCTCCTAGAGACACATTTATGTTTGAATCATTAATAGTTTGAATTAAATGGGAGCAACATATTAGTTTGATTTTCCATCTTAATGCTATTACACGCACACACACACACACACACACACGTACACACACATTTTCACTTACACGCACAAACTGTGTTCCTCATTGTCAGGTTGTGATCTTAGTATTTTTATTCTAATTTGCTCGGCCCACAAGCTTGCCTTTAGCAGCGCCTCCAGCTGTGTGCCTTTGATTTGAATGGGGCATGCTAATAATGCCAAAAGGCCATTTCAGGCAAAGTGAAATGTCTGTTCTGTTCAAGCCCGTGACTGACACAAAGTCCTTTCATTTTTGTAAGCGTATTGTTTTTCTTGCTGCATTCTGCGACATCATCTTAGCAAGAACAAGTCTGTATTTGTGTTTGCTTTTTTCACCTGTCAATCCGGTAAAAACCACAAGAATAGCTTGGCTTTTAAAGTTGATGAAGTTATGCAGACACAGCGTTGATGTAAAGAAATAGAACCTGTTTCTTGCCACATATTGCATAGGTATTCATTTAAGTGTCGCAGGCTCACATACATACTATCAGTTAATGTGCCTGCTTATCTCTTTTGTGCCTAGAAGTTTAACATTGTTAGTTTAAAAGTGATTTTCATGGATTACATCATGTTTTATAGTGTTTCTTAGGTTTTTCCTCTGCACTCCTCTTCAGCACATGCAGGTATGTTTTCAAAGTAAAAGCCTATCAGTACAATTGAACAATATTGCCAAAAATCCTCCCCTGCAGATCACTTGATAACTTACAGGATGCTTATAAAGCTGTCTCTTCTTCAGCCACGCTCTGCTCTCTCAGAAATGTCTGCCACTGATTCACTGATCTTCACTAACATATTCAAGGGCCTTAAGGTTTTCTGGTTTTGACTGTCACACAGAACACCCCCACCCATCCGAGGTTTGTCTCTACTGGATGCGAATCAGCCGCATCTTTTAGTCAGCTGTCTGTCTAAACAGAAATACTTCCATTCCAACAAATGTAGCTGTCTGCATCCTCTCTGTGCACCCTGCAGCTTCATCAGCTCCCATCATTCATGCATCAGTCTCATTGTTCTGTTCCTGAAATTCAGTTTTCTTTTTATCCCCCCCCATAAACAAAAGCATAGGCAATTTTAGACTCTTTTTATGGGTGCTCAGGCATCCATAAATTTCAGCTCAGAACTTCTTAAAAATAATATTGTTGCCAGATTCAGGTTAGGTGATATCGAAAGTGCAGCTTCTTTGGCCTGAGTTCATGTCCAGCTTTGGTTTTAGATGGATTACATTAATTAGTTGTTCCGGGTTGGAAACCTTTATTTCACCTAAGATTCATGTAATGAGTTGTCATCAACTCAACTTCATCCTCTCCTTCGATCAGCTCAGTGTGTGCAGACTTTTGAGAGAATAGTGAAACACAGAAAGAGGAGAGAAAATAAAGCACCTAAGACTCTCATGCTGAGCTGAAGACAGAGGCAGTTCTGCATTTTCCAGTTATATAAATACCAGCAGACATAAGGCCTGGGAAGTGAACACCATAGAGTCTTGTGATGTTTTACCCTGTCAAGTTGCATCCAAATGTGCTCAAGTTCCAGATGCAAACCTCTGGCTCTCTTCAGCTGTGCTCTGACATGTTCAGCCTGTGCAGTACAGCTGCCTGGAGTATTAAAGTTAGCGTTTTAGTCTCCGGTGCACCAGCCCCTGTCTTCCCTCATGCGCAGGCAGGTATAGGTACGCTTTGTTCACTCAGCTGTGCTGGTTTGAGAGGTTTTCTCTGAAGGCTTAGCAGGAGCATTGTAGTTTTAAAAAGCCAGCTGGTGCCAAAGTGATGACGCTGCCAGATTATTAATAATCTGACCACTTGGAAAGCAGCCTCCATTTCATCAGAACCCAGTGATGGGGACAAATCTAGTCCCTGTACATCCCAGCTTCTAAAGAGTGTTGCACCTCAAGACCCTAATTGTCTCCTCATTCAACTCTAGCCCCCATGCTTCATCTAGCACAGTTCTGCTTCTCTAACCTTACATCTGTTTGTGCTCTAGAACTGTCCTTAGAGTGGACATCACTCCTGAATGTTTAACCCCACCTGAGCAGTCCTACTTTAACGTTAAATAGACATGAGGCTGCAGCATTTAATAATTCATCCCAGCAACATACAGTATTTTCCCAAACCCCAAATTAGACAGCATTTTTTGGTACTTTTCATTTCATCTCTAAAAGAAAGAAAGACCCGAGGCCCACCATGGCACTTAACCACGAAATGAGAAAAAACGAGTAATCTAATTGCCCATTGTCCTTTTGTACAGCTGACCCAAGAAAGGTCTATTTTTAATGACTTGTTCGTCTTAAAATTCTCACAAAAGCAAAACAACATGTCCTCCTGCTTCTCAGATCAGCACAGTGAGTACGCTCATGTCAGGCCTGCCCAATTCCTCATTCACTCTCCCAGTGCAGTTTTTGATCCAGTACATTTTGGACCTTAATGAGAGTGCGTAGCGATGTCCATTCAAGTTCTTTGAGGGTAGAAACAAGAAAATATTTTTTATTTTACAAAACGTTTAAACTTTGGCAAGATTCTAAAATCTTAAAGGTACACTTGAGTTACTTACACTTGAGTTTTTGACTGAGGATGCCACTGTTGACAAACATTTTGAATGACATTAACAAAGATTTGTTCGTGTCTCGTGCTTTACATAAGCAGACATGACAGCAACGAGAGACCTTCCTTGCCAAACTTTTTATCCTCTGTTACCAGCGGCCAT
>JAPXVT010000009.1:12444545-12458431 GCA_029823135.1 Acanthurus reversus
TGTCCCAGGAGAAATCTGATTGGTATTCAGGAGACGCATCCTTTTTCCACTCAGGGTCACTGTGGTGACCGCTTTGTCGTCAGTGGCAACACCTGCGTCAGCACCATAGGGATGTACATACACCTATGTATACGTGCAGTCACGTGCACTCTCAGACATATGTGTGTGCTCGAAAACAAGCAGAAGCTCTTTTTAAAACACGAGCACAAATACACTCTCTCATTCACTCTACTCTCACCTCTCTCTCCTATTATTGCCACGCACAACTCTGTCTGTCACCGCCCAAGGCCTGTGGTTTATGGCCTAGAGCAATACATTCTCCTTTGAAGGCTACAATGTGCATGTGACTGTTGAAGGATATAGTGCTAATGCCCTTTTGTCTGCAGCACTGTACAGTGCATGTATGTGTGTGTGTGAGTGTGTGTAAGAAATTTAAAAGGAATTTGTATGGATTATATATGATGATAGATACTGCCTTAACGAAGACCACATCGGCAAAGCTACATCAAGTCAATTTTATAGCCCATTATCTTTAAAGGCTTTACCAATGGTACCTTATCATGTAATGTAGCGTTTCATACTATTTCATGTTACTGTCCTGCACCATACTGAATCATATGCATGTTTTTTATCACACTACATCATTTATATAAATGACATGAACTATATGGAATTATACGCAAGTCATGTAATACATTGCACCATACAGTATACATGTCTTGTACAACACTAGATCACAAAAAAGGCCTCCAGGTGTCTGTAAATTTGTACGGCACCTGACCTGGGAGTAATGGACATCCATTTAGAACAAGCACATATGTATGATGCCCAGGGGGCTAAGACTTATGCAACATAAACCATTACAATCCTGTTTTAAGTCCAGCCAGACATCCTACTTTCTCCCTTACCACATTTCCTTTCTTTTCCTCCGAGTAATAGTCTGAAGTTGAAGAAATTTAAGACAGTCCACTGCACAACAAAATAACTCTTAAATGTCAAATTCAACAATTCTCTTCAGAATGAAGAGTTTTATATTTCACTCTAAAAACTGTGGTCATTATTTTATAAGTCACAGAAATACACAAGAAGATGGTACAAAATGTTTAGAGTGGTATTTGATGTGCAGCTTAAGCCAAGAGGAACCAAATAATCATGGATTGCCTCTGTCCAAAATGAAGCTCTCTGAAAACATTAAAAAAAAATTACGTTATTGAACATTATTAAGCGAAATCCCAGTGATTAGCTTGTTTTGTCTTTTCAATCTTCTAAAATAACTCCTGTTAGGGTTCATATGGTTTATTCAGATTTCTGGGATTCAGAGCAATAAAAGTTTATCTGACCTGGAACAAAGTTGGACAGGGTTAATGCTCAAGTTTCATGGATCACGTCCTCTGAAAAAACCTCTACATTAAGACTTTTGATCATGTATCTAACCCGCCCATCCATGGAAATTTATGATTTAAACCCTGGACTGTGGTCACAATCATCAGTTGGACAGTTTCAGAAATTGTGCAAGACAGAGGAACGGAGGATTATTAATATACTAAGCCAATTTAAAGAGCTAGATGAAATTACTAAGAAAGAAAGAGTGAAAAATCATGTAGTAGAACTCCAAATAATCTCTCCTCTTCATTCATTTTTCATCTGTCTTGACAAGTTGTTGCATTCATTTGAAACACCTGTGCAGCAGCAAATAGGGAGAGCACGTCAGTATGTAAATCTAGATCTTAATCATGGAGTAGTTTCTTTGATTCTGTCAGACTTGTCTTGCTGCCATCAGATAAGTGTCCTCTCTTTCCATTTTTTGGCAGAATTTTAAGAAAGATGTTTTAAAGTTGGTGAAGCCAAATGCATTAAGCAATCAATCTGCAAATGTACTTTTTCCAAAAGAAGTTTTTGAACTTTTGAAATAAGTGACGTATGTTTTAAAAGCCAATATTGCATATTGCAGTAAATCGCCATTTAATGAAAAAAATGAAAAAGGAGGATCAGACATTGTAGATAAATGGCTTTACTATATCTTGGAATATTGACTCTGTAACTGATCAGGTCTAAATTTGCAAGCATAAATTGTTAGCATATTCACCTCCAATGGAAGTTTTGCTCACAGTTGGTGTAAAAAAAATTCTCATTCTGTTGCAGTTCAATTAATTAGTTGGCAACAGGAGAAATCTAGTGAAGTCCATGGTAATTTGCAAGTTCCGAAACAGGCTTGTGTTGGGCAGGTGGTGGAAGCAAACAAACAGTGAGGAATTGGCAGGTAAACAACAGGTAACAGTCAAGTACAGAACGAGAGCATTAATGACCTGGCAAACTGCAGTCAAAACCTGCCGTTACCCAATGAGGGAATGAGGGGCAGCTTAGTGTGCACATAAGCAAGACACATAAACACAGACTGGGACCCCCAAAAAGAAAGAGAGTCTTAGGCTGAAGAGAGAGAAGTGGGCGATGGTGCAAACATCACAGCATGTTCAGAGTCTGGAAATAGTCCCACCTGAGCCTGCCTCTCTCACTAGGAGAGCAACTCTTTTATTTTTTTATTGCTTTTACATGTCTCATCCTTAACTCCCTGTCTCTTATTCTCCCTGTTGCATTTGTCTTTTTCAGTCTTTTTTACTCTGCCCATCCCTTCTCTTCCCTCGTTCCCAGAGGCTCTGTCCTCAGAATTACCCAGATTCTTCATTAAAGAGCTTAGCCTGAAACTATCAAATTACTATGGAGAAAGAGAGACTACAGATGGGGAAGGGATGGGCACTTGAGGGTAAAAAAATCTGTTTTTTAATGTTTGACTTGTATCACTCCCTCCATTACACCCTTCCCACACACATTCTACATCTTCTCACTGTCTCTGTCTCATAGTAAAGGTAGAGAGACACATGGTTTCCATAGCTCACTGTCTCTTTTTTCTGACTTCATCATTCCCTCTTTCCCTCTCTCCCTCTCTGTCTGCCCACACCTCCACTACCCCTCCCAGTGTTAATGGGTTCTATAGCTCTCTGATGTTATTGCTTCATTTAGTTTTGGCAGAATGAGCCTTTAGAGCCAAATTTATTCTCTCCTGTTCTCATTTAACCTTGGGGGTGGCACGTAGGGATGGTCATTACTAGACTTTTCTGCTCGCTTTTCTTCGGCTCTCTTTGTCTCTTCTTGCTCTTCTCTTTCTCTTTTTTTCTCTTCTCTTCTCTTCTCTTCTCTTCTCTTCTCTTCTCTTCTCTTGTCAAAAAACAGATCTTACTGTAGGCTACGATCGCCTTCTCCTCATTTTCCCCATCATTTAGTTTCTTCTTTTGCGCTTCTCATGTCCCAATCTTCCATGATATCAATGAGTCAAAGCACTTTCTTCATGTCGTCTGTGATGCATGGGGCAGGATAAAAGTTGTGGAAAATTTATGTCTGCTCTTTCTTAGCTCACCAATCCAGCCGTATGCATATGAAAATGATAAATCATGCCCTGTTACATGAAAAGACGGCATTAAGTATGAACTGGCTTTGCCTCACTTCATGTGCATTTGCATGCACAGTGTGATGCATAAGCTATGGATCCAAGTAGACAATTTATTTAATGCCACTATGACAAACACAGAGGAAAAGTTATGCAAGGACATTGAGTGAGAAGGGAAAGTTACACTGCTGGCTACAGGCTTTCTTTGTGTTAATTTACGACACCCTGCAGGCCTACAGGAATCAGACGTACACACTGAACCCTTAAAGTGGAAATATGCCTGTGTTGTCTTCTTGACAGGCATTTTTTAGCGCTCAGGTTCAGAAATGTTAAACATCTAGCAAAAGAGCCCTGTTATTCAAATGCATTTTTAAGTGCAGTAGTTGCATAGCAACTCTAAAAGCCATGCATAGCCTTTCCCAAATGTTCATTTCAGAGTTGGTATCTCAAAAGAAGCCACTTGGCGGATTCAGCTCAATGAAACAGAAGTAAGGGGAAAAACACTAAGTCGCAAAGAGCTCTGGCCATCAGTCTTCATCAGCTGAAGCCTAACTCTTTTCACAATGGCACAATTTATACAGTCTATGCGGAAGCACATTGAAGGGGAGCGGATGGCAAAGGGTTTACTGTAATACTGTCACAGGCAATCTATTATTCCCTGGCACTGTCTACGCCCCCCTTACATCACTTACTGTGCGGCCGGCCAGGTGTTTCATATATTCCTACAGTAACTGTATCTTCTTAAGGTATTTCAAGATTATATTATGGTATGGGTAGGGAGGAGCCTCCCCCACCTCATTGTCTCCACGACAACCAAAGGAAGTGCTTTATCAAGCAGAAATCCAATTCTGTTGCCTCATTGGCTAGAAGCCATAGATGGATGGAAAGAAGGAATGCAGCAGCCAATTAGAAAGAGAGCGACCGAGAGGGTGACAGCAAGAGGGAGAGAGTGGGAGAGAGAGAGATGGATGTTTTCATGAACACCACCCTATTAAAGGAGAGGAGAAATATGTAGAGGGTTGAGTCTCATCTATTCCGTGTGCGTGCATGCACACACACACACACACACACACACACACACACTCTACACTGAAAGAGATACAGAACACATATGTAAACACACACTGACAGTAAGAAGGTTATAGTCTAAGTTGACTTCACACTGCAGCGATTGCTTCCGTAGACACACAAAAGCGCAGTGCAGTGCAGTTATATTCTGTCTCAAGTTTAATGCTGTGAGAACAGTGCTGATGTGGCATTAATAATAATAAATAGTAATAAAGGACTTAAACATGCAGATAGACCAGATAAATGTGTTTCCACCACAGCAACAAAGTTTCGATGCATGGTCTCCATTGCATAGCCAAATAATCAAACCACAAACGGCCATTATTTCTTGCAGTTTACATCATATCCCACTCAGTCAGTAACATTCATGTGAATTTGTTGATGCCTTCATTGCCCTCGCGCTGCATTGTCAAGGCTCATTTTTATCATTTTTTTAAAGGCAGCATTTAGGAAACACTCAGCAATGTATTTTCGAAAGTAAGCCAATAGAAACAATCATAATCAATAAACATTCATGTATGACATTTAACATGTATAAATGCATGTATTTTATTTTTAAACATGGTCATTTTCATTATCAGATGTGACTGCAAGGATTCTTACTATGGACTGTGTTGAAGGACAGCAACATGCTCTGCAGCCACTTGTCCGTTGGAAAATAAGATAAACTCACCTCTGCATATAGATTCTCATACAGACCAGCATAGTTATTGTGCTAGTAAAGATAATATACTGCACATTTGCATTCTATCGTGCAAGAACGGTTATTGCAACAAGAATATAACCATGAAAAATTATGCAACATGGTATATTCACTTTGATTTCTAAACTGATTGACCCTTTCAAATCAGAATCTGGTTTTGTGTGTGGATGAAGCATGTAAACATTCTTTGCATTTACTAGTCTGCAGTATTTATTGACAGACCTGATGCTGTATGTAAAGCCTGTTTTGAGCTTATAGGTATATTGTTCAAGTGTGAAAATGGTGACTGTAATCACAGGAAGAAGACATTAATCTCCACAAAGCTGTGCCTGCCTGTATCAGTGAGTGTGTTTCTGTGTGTGCGTGTGTGAGTGTGAGTGCTTGCAAGAGAGTTTAGCAGTTAGGTGATGCTTTAATCCAATCTGCTGTCTTACATGCTGATAAGACTGAGTCAGCTTTGAAAGCAATGGGCAGATCACTGCTTCATCTTTGCAGCCCCCCCACACCCCTATTTAACAAACTCACTTCTCACATCAGGTCATGGCAGTGTTGCTGCTTTCCATCTCGCTTGCCTGTATTTTGGGATGCTGGATTTATTGACTTGTAATTTTGTGCAATACACACATTCTCCTTCTGCTGCCACAAGCAAAATCAAGAATTGACAGAGCTTTTTGGCTCAGAAGAAATAAAAAGTCAACCATCCTCGTGAACAAAAGCAAATCGGACGACACTGCCAACAGATAAGCAGGTAAACAGCAGGCAAGTGGGAAGGAATGGCTGCTGTTTGTTGTGCTCAGTTTTTCATTTGTTTCCTGTTTTCTTCAAACCTTGAATGGGCAAGGTTACAGTGAGGACAATCTCTTTATACCTCTACACGAGCACGAGTGGTATCATGTCCCCAAGTATTCAGACTGCATTTAGCGAAGGGGAACAAACAAACTGCATTTTAAGTAGCCTGACTCAGACAGAAACTTAGAGTACAGACTACAGATAAAGATGCACAGAAATAATTATCTATGGAATTAAAGGTAAACATGCTCTAAATACACCAACATACAGGAGGTTCAGACATGGAACATGTTTTTGAAGTCCTGCAGCTAACTATTCAATCTGGAAATCTGAAAACTCCTCACAAGGCAAGAGAAAGAGGAGGAATTGAAGGCAGAGTGAGGTTTCAGTCTTCCCCTGAGGGTCAAGTCAGGAATCTAGTTTGAAATATTTTAACACTGTGCATTGCTAGCATCAAAGAAGTGCTCATTATTACCCCAATATTCCCTTCTGTTGCCTCCTCCTCCTCTCCTCCCCTCTTCCAGCTGCCTACTTCTCTTTATCTACTCTCCCTCTCTGTCCGTCTCATCCTTCCTTTCTCTCTCTTCTTCTTCCTCCCCCCTCTTTCCTTTTCCCTCTTCTCCTCTGCCAAATGTGTTTCTCTCTGGTCTGAGATGAAACAGAAAGTGTTGGTTTAATAATTCCTGATCAGAGTTTTGAGCTGTGTGCTGATTCTCCAAGCTTCGAGTGCAGCTCAGGAGGTATTTCTGTTCTCTTCCTAGTTCTTCTTGCACGCTGAATGAAATCAGACCACATTGTGTGATGCATTAATGAATTCTAATGATTCACCTTTGGTCATGTTTAATTCCATGAGCCGAGGAAATGTGTCTTTGATATGGTCAGAGGTGAAAATCTAAAAGGCTATGGAGCATATGCTGCTTATGATTAGGGTCAGTGGTGTGGTACGGATGCATTATTCATGTCATGTATATAGTCAATGCTTTCATTTTATTTGTCTATTTGTCTATTTGTTGCTTTTCTCTGAATTCATTTTCAAGGGAAAGCTATAGGTCAGCTGTTTCTGTAATATGTCTTTAAAGCTCTTTATTATCAGTGCATTCATCAAAAACCAATTCAGTCTGCACATTTTTTTAGTTTCTGTCCAGAAAATAGGCCTCACTTAACTAATGTCGACAGCCTGGTTTGGGCCACTGTTAATTGTGGGGATAAAGTTTTCTATTTTCATGAAGATAGAAGTTTAAAGCGTATGAGGATAAAGCTGTAATTTAGTGGTCCCAGTGCTTTGTGGTAAATATCATTGCACAGTTCTTCATCCTTTAAATCCTTAAAATGTTTTCCAGCCTGGGGTCCTGACCCCATTAATGGTTGCTAAAGCTAACTTTTTAGAGATGTAATAAAACTTAAAAAACAAAACAAAAAAACAAACCATTTATCTACCTAAGGATTTAATGCATCGCTTTAAAGAACTAAAGAAAATTGTCATTTTTTAAGTTGACAAGCTTGAACTGCAGGATATAAGCTAAACTGCATTATAGTGAATTATAGCACCGATTTAAGTGTGCGGAAATTCTCTCTCTGTTTTTGCAAGTTTATAAGCTTGAAAAAACATCTTACATAATAAGAGTACATTGAGACTCTGTGTCTTAACACAAGCTATATTCACAGAGGCTTGTGCTTATCAGCCTTGTCAGAGGAGTGTAAAGTTAGTACAACCAAAGAGCTAACAGAATAATGACCAAGCATCAGAAAAGAAGAAGCCTGTTAAGTATGACTGATTCTTAAAGACTTGAAAACAATCCGTAAGACAGAGAATTGTGTAAAAAAGCCTAAAAAATGACAGGAAATCTTATCTCTGATGGAAATGATGTGTTTAAAATTCATCCAAATGGCTCATTGTATGCAAACTTCCTGCAGTTATTGCATTCATTATGTTCTTGTCCTTGTGCTTTTAGATTTAGTAGCTCTCTGACTTTTGTAAACGTACATTTAAATTGTTGGTCCTTGACTGGGTTGAGCTGGAAGTGACTTGAAACTGACATGTATGTGTCATTGCTTTTGTGTGTAATCCTCAGGTTATCCAGATCAACTTTGAAGAGTTCGACCTGGAGATCGCCTACGATACTCTGACTATAGGAGATGGAGGGGAGGTGGGAGATCCCACAACTATACTACAAGTGTACGTATTAGGCACTCCTTTCGATTATTTCTATATATAACATCATTTTTTTTCCCAATCCAAATTATTTTAGAATAGAGTATGTGAAATGTTTAGAGGTTGTAAAACTTGAAGAGAAAAACTCTAAACTCTGGGTTTTAATAATATAAAAACCCACATTGTCATATCTCTGTTAATGCCTTTATTAGTAGTGATAGTTGTAGCAATGAATTGTTGCTACTGCTTAAAAAAACACCCACGTTTATAAGATAATTATAATAAGTTATGATCAGGAGATACACACACAGTTTATGGCAACAAAACAGCTTCATCAAAGTCATAAACTTATTCAAGATTGATGTGATAACTTTCAGAAAATGTGCTTCCTTCACTGCATTTTCTTTCAGTGACTTCTTAAAGCAGATTACGCAACACACATTGTGTTTCCATAATGACCAGCTGCCCTCATTAGCAGCAGCGCTACAGTCAGACTATCAGACTCTCCACAACAGTTAACGTCTTCCACATAAATTCTAAATGCTCAGAAGTACTACCAGCGTTACTTCTTGTACTTCATTGTAGAAATTGATGTACTGCCTTCAGCCGCCAGCTAACTTGAACTCTGTCTTTCTTTTTTTGCAATTAGTCAGATCATAATTATGTGTTCTCCACTCAAAAGATAAACTGTTCTTGAATTTTGAAAATACTCTGCAGTACCCCCAAAAGATAATGGATGCAGAGCCTTTACAACGTGGATGATTTTAATTCATTTTGGGGTGCGCCAGTGTTAACCTCATGCCTAAAAGCCCCTGGCAGTGAGTCTGGGGATAGTGTGGATGTAGTCCTGCAGGAGCCAAACCAAAGCATTCAACCACAGCACAGTGTGCTCTGGCAATTTGTTCACACTCAGAGCAGCACTTGAGAATTTGATAATGGCTGTAATTGCAGTGATGAAAATATTATTTCTTATAACAGTAATTATGATTTAATAGTTATGTATTTTCTGCCACAGCCTATCCGGTAGCTTTGTTCCTGACCTCATAGTCAGCATGACCCACCAGATGTGGCTTCACCTACAGTCAGATGAGAGTGTCGGATCCATAGGGTTTAAGATCAACTACAAAGGTAAGAAGTGAACTTTGTTCTTTGTGTGTGAAGGGGTTTATCTTAAAAAAGTGTGTTTGTAGACCAAGGATCCTCCTCTATAGGTTGTTCTCCATCACATCTATAGACTGTAACTGACAAAACTGACTTTTGCGACTCCTGGAAAAAGAGATAATGCAGTTAATAATAGAGGGCATCTGCTAAGGGGCTACACAATAGCTGCATTTAACCCTCATTTATTTCTCCTGAGCAATTTCCCCTCAGAAATCGATAGAAAATTAATGGAGAGAACCACCATTTAAATGCATCCGTGCTTGTAATAATACCCCGTTATTGGAGCATATTGGTCTGATGTTCTTTTATTTGCAGGGATTTAGCTGTCAATATTCACCACAGTGAATATCTTCTATATACTGTAACAATGTTAAATACTTTTATACCATATTTTCTTACAAGCATAATCAAATGCCAGAAAATGATGTGTAGGTGTTCACTGGATTGGCCAAGTGGAATTTTTTTAGATAATATTAACTTATCACAGTGATGTGGTGGATAACTTTGTGTCAACAAATAAGCAACAGAACACTTTAGTGCTGATCAAATGTGAATCTAGACTGGCTGTATTGCTTATTTTCAGCCTCAGCACTGCTTAATATGTTTCATTGCTTTGATAGGTCGTAGGTCTCTCCGATTGCATTCGAGGGCGTTGTGGCCAGTGTGCGTTTATATCACCCCTGCATAATGAACTGATATGTCTAAAGCCAAATTACATTTGGGAAATGGTCTGGCATGAAAGGCTAGTGGAAAGAATCACCTAGATGTTTGTATATTTTTTTAAATTTGACTTCTCTCTCAAAACCAAATACCCTGAATGGTTCTACGAATACTTCTATGATAAATGTGTTTGTCTCTGAGTGCTGGCTCCATCACACAAGATTTAATATATAGGTGGGAACCTGTGGTATTAGTGGGTGGCTCTGTGAGAGGAAGGTGCTTTTTTGTTCGTTTTTGTTTGTTTTGTTTTGGTTTTTTTATGCTGCGTGTGTGTGTGTATTCCTAGCCCTTGGCTATGAAATATAAACATTATCAGTAACTCTAGCCTTGCTACAAAGTCACTGATGCACCACACAATGCGTGTGTGCATGCATGTGTGTGTGTGTGTGTGTGTGTGTGTGTGTGTGGGTGTGTGTGTATGTGTTAGACAGGTCCTCCATCAGTGAACCAATGAAGCCATACCAACAAGTCACTCACCTCTTTCACTCGGCACATTCTCCGTCTGCCTCTCTTCCTTTCTTTCTCTTTCTGTCTCTCCACTGGTCTCATTTTTCCTCATTAGTCATCTTTTGTGCCCCATTCTCTCTTTCCCTTCTCTCCAAAAATCACAACATTTTCTCTCTCAGTTGCTGTCTAATGCACTGTTGATTTCTCTGTGTCTACCTTTCTCCCTCCAGCTCAGCCATTTCCTGTATTAGGACACTCCTCTCCCCTGTGTTGTCTTTCAGCCGACCAGTATCTTTTTCTCTGCTTTTCTCTGTATATGCTCCCTCTCTCTCCCTCTCTCTCCCTCTCTCCCTCCCTCCCTCTCTTTTTCTTGTCACTATTTATTTATTATTAAAGCCAAGGTCACGCATGTGCCAAAACACTGACTCGACTCCCCATTATTGGGCATAGAAGCACGCAAACACAGCCGTCCAGAATGCCTGCATTGCAATCTCAAGTCTACTCTAAATCACAACATGTCACAGCTATAGATTTTAGGAGAGAACTGCAACATTATTGACATCATTTACATTAAAGTTTCAGTGAGATTCTGTCTACTCTGTGAATAAATGAATCGATTATAAGCTTATATATCTATCCTCATGCACATAAAGAGGTGTCACTGAGGTTAAAGAGTATAATAAATTTATGTGTAGGTGTATATTTGTTTGTGGAGTTATATGATACCTATACAAGCACTTTCAGAGCATATTATTTGCCTTCAATATGCTTTATTTTTCCAGCTCAACAAGAGTAAAACAGTATCTCAGTGATTTAGTTTCATTTTCTATGAAATGAAAAAAGATATTGAAAGTGTTGAAGCGTGGATGCATGTCAGGGGTTCTCTGAGTGTTGGTTTGTAATAGAAACCGCCACAGTGAGGTTAAAACTCAGTAAGATTGCAATGTGTTTTTCAGGTTATTCCCAAGGTATTATCTTTCTATTGCTTATTTACTGATCATGATTTTAAACATGCTTAATACTAATTTAATGTGTGAATCTGTGGTACTTTATGAAATTACACATTCATAAATCACAGAAGAGGCAGAAGAAATGCACTTAGCTCTCTTTAAGGCTGAAGTGGCAAAAGTACACATACGCTTGTGTACTTGTGTACAAAAAGACTTTGGTAAAGTAGAAATACTGACTCAACTTCTTTACTCAAAAGTAAGAAAGTACAGGATCTGATATGTTCTCAAAAATACAGAAGTGAAAAGTATCTTTCTGAAGGACATTTCTACGGGCCATTTTTGTGCAAAGCTAACTGAACTTCACGTCATATTAATGTAATGCAAAGACTATTAAACTTAGAGATAGAATCAGTAGGATTTGTCCGAGCTGTTCCTAAACGCACCAGAAAATTAGTTGATACTTCAGGTTGGTAAAGCATCCTGAGCGCAGGCTAAAGGCAAAAGCATTCAAATTAAAGTAAGGATCCTGTTTTGAAAATGTAAGGAGCAGAAAGTACAGATATTTGTGTTAAAATGTGAGAGGGAGTAAAGAGGTTTCAGGAAAATATGTACTCAAGTTATGTACAGATACCTGAGAAATCTACCTAAGTACAGTAACGTTACTTGCCGCTTACTTCACCAAACTACTTTGCCATATTTTCGGTCAGAAAGGAACGTCGATGTGTTGCTGGCATGGGCAGGTATGCACAGATAGTATCCGTTTCAGTTTCTCTTGGCTTTTCTTATCTTATAATCACCAAATTAGCTTCAGCAGTATCCCATCAGCAGCTCATCCGACTTTTGAGATTTTAAGTGTTTGCCACAAAGTAAGATTTTATTGAAATATTTACGAATAATTATAATGCAGCATCTGCCAATTTTGGATTGATGCAGGATCCAAAGCTCCACACAGAGAAAACCTTCTGTTCCGCTTAGGAGCCGCAGCTGATTCCTGCCAATTGAAACAGGCACAGGTGTTCGTTTGCCCTCACTCACCTGCTGCTCACTAAGGACACATTTTGACCATGGATGTGACACCTGTACTTCAGATTGAACTTTCACATGGACAGTTTGTGTTGTGTCTGTTGTGATGCCAGAAATGAGCTTTACTAACAAGGCTTAATGGTAATTAGAGCAGGGAAGGCTGAGAATTTATGCTATTCCTGTATAACTTGTAAATAATTATGGGTGCTTCTTAAAATCTACTATAATCACCATTATAATTTATAGTGCATACTTTAATAAAGCGTATAATGTAATCTAAGCTGATGGAAAATGTTTCCAACATGTCATATTCTTAATATGCCATCATATAATCAACACTGACTTGTTGCTTCTGACATTTCATTGTGCATCTCTGTCTCGTAATATGACAGATAAATTATCCTGATTCCCTGATTTAAATCAGGCACGTCTGCAGATATAATGACTTACATTTGAGTATTTTAAATAACTGCAAATGTTTGCCTGACCTTTCATCTATTTTTACTGATAGACATGTGAATGGTGATTCTTAGAATTTGTTTCCGGCCGTGAGTCATTCCCTCGAGTTCCAGCTTTTTTAAGTGCATCATTCTGGCATTATCCCATCATCCTGTGTTATGTAATGCTGTGCTGGGAAACTACAAAGTACAGCATAAACATCAACTGGCTGCTTAACAAGGTTAGATGGTTCATGCGTAAATCTCATGACAAATGCTTTTTTCCGAGTTTACTCCACATGCTACTTGTTTCCGAGTTTATATTGTAGCATGCTATTATCTTGACTGCTGTTGCTGTCAAACTGATGATATCACTGTATTTTTCAGGTGAAAGAGTAAACACATCTTGTAATTTTGTAATTTAAATGCAATAAAGCATAGCTGTTTAGGCTGCTGAGTTATTATACTCTTCTTTTCTTCAGACTCCCACCACAGAGTCATAATGTCAGCTCTGACGTTAGAAATTCTATTTTAGATTTTCTTCATCAGCTTTTTACGGTTTTTAATATGTGATTTATTTTATATGAGGAAAAGATGTCAAGGTGGATTTTTACAGCTTAGTTGACCCCTGGTTCCTATGTGCATGTGTGGTCAGAGGGATCAGAGACTGCAGTGTGTGTGTGTGTGTGTGTGTGTGTGTGTGTGTGTGTGTACCTGCTTTTGTGCTACCTTGTATTTTTGTGTGTGATATATCTGACTACATGGCCTAAATGAGTAGATTAACCCAGAAAGAGACAGAAAGTAGTAAGGCAGAGGGAAACGAGTGCAAAAGAGAACTGCAACCGAATCTTATTTGGTTGTGTATTTAAATACTTACTAAAATATTTATGATACAGCATTTCTGTTTATCTGTCCATCTGCCTGTCTGTCTGTCGATATCTATTTGTCTG
The DNA here is from genome assembly GCA_029823135.1 of Acanthurus reversus. Lineage (NCBI taxonomy): Eukaryota > Metazoa > Chordata > Actinopteri > Acanthuriformes > Acanthuridae > Acanthurus > Acanthurus reversus. Next base: position 12,458,388 of record JAPXVT010000009.1, read on the forward strand.
TCTGCCCGTCTAGCTATCTATCTATATATATCTATATCCATCCA
>JAPXVT010000009.1:12682508-12696668 GCA_029823135.1 Acanthurus reversus
TTTTTTTTTTTTTTTTTTTTTTCCCCCAAACAGCTTAATGACTTATCCCTTTGCATATTACAGTATGCTATTTCCTTTATGTTACCTTCATTTCTTTTCGTTATTCGTCCACAGTCACATTAATAGCTGCTATTTTGATGGATGATTCATGTATTTTTCTTTGTCCTTTACTTACCACCCAAACAGCCCCTCTTTGTATATTTTGATAGTCTTGAAAAGATCAAATGACTTTGATTACTACAGCGACATGCATCAAATCACATTTGAAAAAACAACATATTAAATATATAAATGGATTCAACATTTTGAGACATTGTATGAGTGTAGATTAGAAAACCCTTAAATTTGTATATTTGTAATCAGCACTGTTCTAAGTCTATTTTTAAGGATCTTATCATAATAACACCCTCTTTCACTTGCGTATGTATCTTAAATACTATTGTTAACAATGGTCTACACAACAGACACTGTAAATTACATCATTGTGAGCAAAAAAGGTGAGACTTCAGACACTTTCTAATCATTGTATTTGCATAATCTGTAACATGTGGAGAGTCTTACCACTGTCAGCCAGGAAGCCAAAAAACATTTAAGTGGTTTTTGGACTGTCTGGCAGTTTGGGGAACTTCGCCAACCGCTCTTTTATCCGTACAAGAGAATCTGAACTGCAAACATAAAGAGAAGGGCTTTTTGCTCAAAAGCCAGAAGAGCCCTAGAAGGCAGGCAGATGGCTACTTTCACACGTGGAAAGAGAATGTCCTGCAGCTACAGGTTGATTTAAAGCCATTGCCTCCAGGCCATGGAGAAAGAACATACAGAGGGCAAAAAGGAACAGCCACACATCCTTAATTTCCCCAAGTTTCCTCACATTTAGCTGTATAAACAAAGCTATGCAACATACTTGGTTTAGCTTAGCACAAAAACTAGAACATGGGGGAAGGTTAATCTTATAAAAAGTTAGAAAAAAAGGAAGACAGTTTGTTCCAAAACCCCTGAACTATCACAACTATCACAGCTTGCAAGCTGTCACATGACATCTCGCAGTCTGCTTGGTTTTAAATAGTTACAAATCTGTTGGAAATGGCAACTACACATTTGAGGACATGGACTCCAAGATGGTTTGTATGTTCACCGAACCTGAGATGGTTTATACATCACCAGCTGTTGTCAGTGAAGAAATAGTTCCATACTGTTCCAATCCTAAATGCTTCTAAAACCGCCAGTTTTCTGTTTCTACATGTTTTTAATTTACACCTTCAACATGTTAACAAGACAGTTGTTGCAGCAAAGGGCTGTTTTCCCTGCTGTTTCCCAATCACCGTGCTAAGCTACATTACCACATTTTGTAGCTTCCTCTGCAATCAATGCACAGAGGTGAAAGTGACATTCATCTAAACCATCAAAAACATCCTGAAATGCCGGCATACATATCCCTTTAGGTTTACCACAGGTAAAAAAAACAAAACAAAACAAAACAAAAAAACTGTTTCCTGTTAACACTGCATTCACACAGATTCAACAGCAGTTTTAACATGTTCAAAACTTCAAAAAATGACAATTTACTCGATGATTGAAACTACTAATGGTTGTATCTGAATGTAAAATGAACTGAGTCTAATTGCTCCGTGGTTGTCTTAAGTGTTGAAGGTGTCAAAACGTCCTCAGTTTAATGAAAATCTGACATTATCGTAATTGTCTTGCAAAGTTCCCAATGTTAATGAAAATCTCGGCTGTTCCGCTGCTAAAGTAAAGCCTTTGTGAGAGTTTTTGATGTTACACGATTCACATTGAAAATGTTGAGCACGTCAACATTAATGAGATTATTTCCGTGTGACAATGTTCTTTTCTTCCTCTGTCTTTCTCTCGCTTCAGTTGAAAAGCAGTGAGGTTTTTAATCAGAAATTTTAAATGTAATACTATAGTTTTAACCCCAGTCATTGGGCTTTCAGCTTACATTGCATGCCATTAATTTATTGACAACACTGAAGTACTTATTTTCTTTTGATTAGATTGGTATAAAGTGAGAAGTGTCAACACCTGTTTAATAAAGCCATTTCTCCTTGTTGATTGTCAAGGCAAACACACTTGGGCCATGACTGTCATTATTAATATTTTACTTAGTAACTTACTATAATTCTTCATTACAAATTATAAGATATCTACTGTAAAAAGGTGTCTGCAAAAGCAAGCAATGCAATGTTGTAGATCCATTATAGTTTAAATTTACATGATTACTTTCAAGTGAAATATTCATGCAGTAGAAATTTTCTTAAGTTAGTGAATCTCTCTGCAAATTTCACTGTTAAGAGACATTACGGGTTTGAAAAGAAAATATAAAAATGAAGCCAAGAGAGGAATGAAGAAAACATTAACACTAGTGATGTCAAAAAGAAGGAATTTGTACAGTGGAACACTTAAGGCAATGTGTTTCAAGATGTTTCCCTTCTCATGATGAAAATAAAATATGTTCATATAAAAACCAGAATATATTATTATATATTACATTACATATACAGGATTATGAATGGATGTTTTGCCATTCAGTCCTTTAGGGACAAACTTTACATAAAATATATTGGTCCCCCCAGCATATGCAGCATAATCCTCGAGTATAAATATATCTCCATTCAGAGATGCAGTTATGCAAAGGCAAGCTAGAGCGATAGAAGCATCTAATGTACCTTGTACAATAATCGGTTATACAGTCATGTATAATGTGTGCAAAGTACATTAATTCAATTCGGAAAACGTATTTTATTTTCATGTGTTCAGTCAACATCAGGTCTTTTTATGTAAATGATAAAATACAGCAGTTTGACAAAAACAAAACAAAAAAATAACAGACTTGTGAGTAAGGCTGTAGAAAGTAAAAAAATATAAATATCATGAGTTTCTGTGACTTGCAGCTGTTAAGAAAAAAGACAACAAAAACACGGAACACATGAAATTATCATATCCCCACAACAGTTTGTCACAAAGAGACATGTTTTCCCACAGCTAATTAAAAACCATTAATTAAGCAGCACTCCACAACTGTGCCGAAAACTTTTGTTTGAAGGTAACATGCCTCGGTGACATACACGTCTGTAGCTGTTTGTGATGTCTAATAAAAATCGGTGAGAAGTTGCAGTTGTGGCCAAGTCAGGGATTCACCTTTGACTTGATCTGGGATTTAGAACTTCAAACTCACTGTGAAAAATGTGTGTGGAAGATTTGGGTCAGGCTCATCAAAAGTAATAAGCAGTGCTCTGATCACATGACAGGCAGTATGCTGGAGCCTCTCAGCTGTGTGTAATTGTTCCAGTCGAAGGAGGGTGAAGGAGCTGCCATTTGCTGAAGAGCGGGTTCACGCAGTTACAAAAGACTGAGTTACATCTCAGCTGGGATCGGTAGCAGCTCAAGAATTCTTATTTTTATTTATATTTATTGTAGTTTTTTGCATTATGTGCTGATTTGCCAAGTAGAAAAATGACACAACAATATTACACTGTAGTTAAAACAGTTGTCACCCAACATAATTCAATGTAGAGATGATTAAGACTTAGTGACATATGACAGTTGTACTGTAATTAAGTTTGTCTAATTAAATGTGTCAAGGATGCGCCACACATGAACCGATGCTTATTTGTGTACCAATGTGTGACACAGAGCTCTGGATAAATATCCTGAGGAAAACATGGTGTTTCAAAGACAAATCAAATAAGTTTCACACCATCTGTAACTGTGCACCTTTGTGGCTCACTGGCCTTAAAGGTGTCTTTGGGCCAGAGCACTTCCCTAATGGATCTTAATGGGTTTTATGGTGTACTGCAGACTTCTAATGGGGCTAGTATGTCTGATGGGGATGCTGCTCTCTGGTCCTCCTGGGCCCTGTTCTAGGTTCCTAATGTGACCTGAAGAATACATAATGCATCACTGTTTCTTTAAGTCAAAAGGTAATACCCAAAAGTTGAAGAAAGTGGAGAATTTCCGCGGGTGCAAACAGGGAAATGTGAGGTTATGAGAATGTGTAAGAGCAAAAGACACAAAAAGAGAAGCCCACGAGTTAAAGCAGCGGGAGAAAAAATACCATGGCATATTATTGAGGGACACTTTGGTGCTAAGCTGCTTATTGATAAAAGCACTAATCTGCCTGGCAGAAGGTAAGGAGGCTGGGATGTGTGGTGATATAATATCTCAGCTAAAGGCAATGCCATCAGGGAGCTGAGCCGCCACACAGCTTTACCTAAAGGAGTTACTCATTTTATTTTATTTTTTTTACATTAAAGACGGAATCTGACCGGGTGCCACTCGCAAAAAAAGCATATGTGCCTGAGGAAAAATGCGAGCAGATCATTGTGAACGACTGGCTTTTTATCAGACATTTCATCAGACTTGATCGATCGGGAGAGCCCATCACTTTTCGGTCTGTAAATAGATCACTAGCATCACTTTAATTATTTTCCCTATACATCAAAGAGCATGTCAGCTTTGCCCGGCATTTTTATGACCTCAAGTGGGTTTATGGTCGGTAGTCAGGGCAACCGCACAGACAGTTCAGTTAAAATTGTCATTCACAGGGAAGAGTTTTGTCACAGGCTCTGTTGCCCTTGAATCAATACTTTATTAAATTATAGAAAATGCTTTATGCATAAGTACTACACTAGAGCTGATTTGCATGGTTTGGGCACAGCAATTTAATCTCAACACTAGAACCTTATGTGGTTAAGAGGAGTCTTCTTTCAGCACATTTTCTAACTATTTTATATTTTCGAATGTCACAAATTGTGACATTTGGGTATTAACTTTTTTAAAACCTATTTTTTAAGGTGTATTGTTGTATTTCAGATCCCTGATCAGTTCAGCCTGTTAATCTCTTTCTTTTCTAATCATTTCTCATTAATAAAGTTGTTTGGTTCGCGTGCCCTCCCCGAGCTGCTGAGTGCGCTCTGCTAAAAATTGCTGTGAGTTAAAGGCGCATCACTCTTAAAAATCACTTTATGATCATGCATTAAGCTTGAATCAGGATCTCCATTATTTGAGAATGGTAGTTCATGAAAAATTAGACATCGGTATGTCTTGCCTGTTTTAGCAACAATCAATATCTATCAGTCATCACAGTTTTAATATTTCTTCCTGCGTGTAGCAACAGTCAAGACCGCGCAATAAATCAGTATTAAATAGGTATGGTGTAAGATACTGGTTGTCAGTGTGTGCTGGCTTTTCTTGTTTTTAAAGGCTGTATTACAGTTTAGTGGTGTAATTTTCTCAACTCACCGGACTGTTGTAGCTGTTCTAATATTTGCCCACTTAGTCATTAGATCCACATCAGTGATTATCACTCATCAAAAATCTCATTGTGTTAGTAATTTTGTGGGTTTTTTTTTTTTTAACCAAAAATATTGTGACACGTTTAATTTGGGCATATTGCCCAGCTCTACTCATAGACTTGCTATTTACGGTATTTTACTTAATTTTTCATTTACACTTCAACTGTGTATTTTCAAACGCAAGAAAATCCTGTTTTTGTTACGTTCGTTTTGATCACAGTCTGTTTTAATAGAAGTCTTCAAATGCGGCTTTGACTTACAAAGAAACATTTTGCTCACTTCATAGGAAATACCAAAAATACATATTGTGCTTTGTGAATTCAGTCCAAGAAAACTAAAATATGACTTTTTTTTTTTAACCACCCAGATCTTGCCATATCATAAAAATTAACGAGTTTATGGCATCTCATCCAACAACAGGTTCAGACTAAACATTTGAGTTATTCAGATTTAATAAGTGGATTCATACTAGTTTTGTTTTCTTTAAGATGCTTTCGTACCCAAACATACCTTAGTTGGAAACATTCTATTCTCTGTTTTTGCAGTGTTAATCACCTCACAGTGTTGCACCAGTCCTTGCATGCAATGCCAATACAATCTGCTAAAAATCAGATGAACTCAGAGTAACAAGATTCACACTATGCTACTATTTTCATACCTTAAAATCGACAACATAGGTGTCGGCGGTATCACACTTTGTTGGCACATTTTCTGAATCTTGTGATGTCTTGCAAAACAACAGAGAATCACCTCTTGCCACCGTAGAGAACAAAAGGAAAGTTACAGAATTCAGTTTCTCATTAAACTTGGTGAAAAGGCTTTGCAGAAAGCAACAGACAAGTGTGTTCATCATGCTCTACAAACTTAAAAATAAAGTTCCCATTCTCTACTTTACATGATCTAAGTCCATAATAGCTGTCAGTCCTGCCACACGAAGGCTCAGCCAGCCAGTTTCACAAGGCTAAATCACTCAATCTAAGAGTGATGTGCAAATGAAATCAATCCTCATGTCCTGGTTCAAAGAATGGTTCTCTCATTAAGGCAAGGCTGCTAATTGAAGTCATTTGCTCCACCGCTGTCTCTCTTGCCCTCGCCATGTTGATCGTCCTTCTAGTTAGAGGCTTTTTTTATTGGAAGCTTTCAGAATCGATACCTCCTCTGTTACCAAGTGTACTGGGAAATCTCTAAATATTATCTGTTAAAAAAAACTATTTGTTGGTAATTTCTCATCATTTTTCTAATGACAAAATGAATTTTTCCAGTGTCTATTACTTTAGTGCAAACTGTCTGCTTCCCAGTTTTAATAAAACAAAATCAGATACAAGGCACCAAGAAAAGGAAGAAAAAGACAATGCACGGGAGACATGCTATATTTTGTGGACAGAGTAAAAAATGCATGACAACAGCTACCAATTTTTTTTTTATTTTAGTCTTCTGTTAAGCCTCCTGCAGACTGTGCGATTTTAGCAGTCTTATAAGTTCATTGCACGCCACATTATGCGACATGGATCACATAAACTTGGGTACGACATCAAGTTTAATATGTGCCTGACAATCACAGGCTATGACGTACGTCTATGAACAAGAATAAAAAAATGTCACCACCGTGCACCGCATCAGTGTGCGTCATCCATCTACGCTGCCAGTGTCGTGACAAGACCTCCGTGGCAAGACGCTAACCGAGTGTTTTTTGGGTGTAGCGCCAGTGTTGCGTTGATTGTTGAATCATTTCTTACAGCATTCTTATTGGTTGGCAAGAGGACGTAGGTCAGCGGAAGTAGTCACACTGTGAGATGCAGTGAGATGGTCGTCCTACATTTCTGACACTGTCAGAGGATTATCTCAGGCTGCCTTTGGTGGCGATGCTGTCACAACGGCCGTCTGTGAACCCCTGTCACTGCCACGACCAAAGATATCTCCACCTTTGGTCATCTTTCGTCCGGAACAGCCCAGAATCACACCGTGTATACTGAGCTTTAGTTTTACAAGGTGGATTTCTCTGCAGTACCCATGAGCCTCAGTCACTGTTGCTATGAAGAGGCTGTGCTCACAACAAAAATTACAGACAACAGTTTGTTTCCCTTTTTTTTTCTTGAGCTCAAGTCTGAGGGTTCCTGGACCCTAACCGTGTTTTTTTTGTTGTTTTTTTTTTTTGTTACTACATCTTTGTGTCATTCTAAAAGGCGTGGACATACAGCGTGTTCTGCTGTCTAACTTAAAGAAGACATGTCGTAGAAGAAACTAATCAGAGCTGTTACAAATTCCAAACTTTCTGTAGCTGTTCATTCAAACTGAAGACTGAATACCATTACATGTAGCTTCCATTCAGTTTAATGCTGAAGTGCACCTTGGGAGTTTTAGTTAATTTATCAATGTACCTTTTTATGTTCACAGGCATGACAGGGTTTTCATACCTAATCCAAGTCATGGAAGGTGCTCCATTAGCACTGTAATGTTGAACATGGAAAATGAATGGGACTTTTACTCCTTAAACCATGGGCGCACAAAATATCTCTTACCACTTCAAAATTCTTGGCTGAGGCATCTGTAGTCATAGCTCATTTGCTTCCATCATTCAGCAAACCAGGCAAAAGAATATTAGTATTCTCCATAAAAGAAATGAGGGTAGCTAACCAGCCAGCACAGAGTGCATCATTCATAAAAACTGTAAATATGAAGTCTGAGGGAGTGATTCTTTTGTAAGATTCTTTAGTACAAGAAAAAATAAAGAAAAATGAGTTCAAATTCATGGTGAAAATGATGTGATTTGAATAATGCTCAAATTGTACATTTAATTTGATTATAAATGTTTTTCCTTCAAAAACTTAAAATCTGAAAATCATCAATGCATTTGTTTCCCTAAAACAGTTTTTCTATATTTAAGCTTGCACATAAACAGCAGATTTGTGATCAGACACTGAAGGTTTCTCGCATTTGAAATGGGGCAATTTTTCTTGAGGGCTCACGCTGCTTCAAGCATTTGACTTCAACCCGATACGGACAAGGAAGACACATAAGTACATTATAATGCAGCTTGTCAATAGTAATGAAATTGTGACATGTTTGAGAACAGCCATGCGCGAGGAGGCTGCATTGTTCCTCTGATTTTAATGCCAATCTCCATAATCAAGATGAAACCACACACTGCCAAAACTGGCATAATACAGGCGCTCGCCGATGAGTGATTGATTGAATATGAAATAATGAGGGTTTTCTGGTGCTCTACTGGTCATCTAAAATTCTGAATACAAATCAAATGGAAATTTTATGCAATGAGATGTATTAATGGGATTCCGGCAGCGTTTTAAGGTCTTAATGTACAGCAATAAGCAACATAGGTTGTCTCAGGGAGACGAACAGTTGTTGCTGTTGATAGGCCATTTTAGTGCATTACTGTCAAAATAATGCATGTCTGTCTGCATATATTCCGAGGCTCTCGTGAGCTAAATTTGGACAATTACAAGACGACCAGTTTTTGTGTGCATGGATTTCCCTTTTAGCCAATAAATAATTGTTATAGACTGCGCCATTAATGCCACGGAGGTAACTGTAAAATGTTATAACTTATGCAACATTGTCTTGATTTAGGATTCAGTCAATACTCTACACCTAAGTGTAAGTGATTTGCATCAACTGTGCATTTTAAGTATTTGTCCTTGTTAGGTTTACTGTCTGTAAAATAGCTTTTCTGCTGCTGCTTTTTTTTTTTTTTTTAAAGCATTTTAGTGTCTTTTTAAAATAACAAAATAACAGTTTATCATAGATTTATTGCAATCCTAAGATGTACAGGAATATCACAACAATAAATACCTGCATGGATGTTATTTAAAATTAACAGGGAAATACAGTTGTTTTTTTAAATGCATTTATTCAACATAGTCAAAGACCACAAGAGGTTACCACGTTTATAAATAGTAAAGACAAACTGGGGCAGAGAGGTCTGGACATCACTCTGCTTGGTTTGTCCCATTGATGTTAAGTGATATTTACAGATTGTGGCCAGCAAAATTGCACATTAGATGCCCAATTAACATTTTTGTTGCCCAGGGCATTGTGGAGTAGATCACAGCTGGTAGGGGAGGCTACTGTCAGGCTTGCATGGTGTGGTATGGTTCCCCTGCAGGAGAAGAAATTTAACATAGATTGGAAGGACAAACCCCTCATCATGTGATTAGTGTCCTCGTTAATCTGTCTGAAGTCATTTAAATCTCATTTAAATGTCCCAGCAATTAAATTGACTTAAGTGGAATAATATTGTTGTGATTGCAAAATGGAGTGTCATGTGTACCGGCGCTGGTGTTTAAGAGGCGTGGCTACAGTACAGTGTGTAACCACAGAGCCAAAATGGAGGACAGCTTGTACCATTTGAAAATTATAGAGCAGTAACCAACAAAACAGTGTTAAGTTTTGTTTTACAAAATAGATTTACTCGTGGACATTGATCACATTTAAGACTAAAGAGCAAAAGAAGCGTTTTGCCTCGCTGGATAAGAAGGTTTAGGTCTACCATGTGTAGTATGTGGAGGTGGAAGGTATTTAACATTGCAATACTACATTCTTGTTTGTTTTTTCAAAATCATTTATTGAGCTTTTGAATTTTTAATGTATATACATAAAATATAAATTATGCATCAAATGGATTGAATGCTGCTTCCTGTGTAATGCCTGTGTGTGCAACATACACATTGTGTACACTGAAAAGGCAAACCAAAGAAAGGTACCTGCGTACACGAGTGGAGAAAGTTTCATATTTAAACATCAGTCATAACTTAAAAGCTGTCTTTGCCTACTATATATGTAGCCTATATAAAGTTGGTTCTTAATAACACTTATTCTACATGTTTTTACCGAATATGCTGACTGACATTCCTTACAAAGGTTTAGGCGTTGTTATAGCTACTTTGCACTGATGAACAACATCCAGAGAACCAATAGTAAAATCTGAACTTTCAACCATGCAGTTTTTTTGTTTTGTTTTGGGTTTTTTTTACTTTGCTTTAATAAAATATTTTTTGCAAGTTGTACCGCCACCTATGATTTCTAATCTACTAATCTAATACAGTGACAGTATGTTTTGATGCATTTCTGTTCTATTTTCTTCTATAGGTTTTATGTAGATTATGACAACATGACAACACAGATTAAGGGAACAAGCCTCAAAGTCTCCGTGTTCCTTTCACAGACAGTAATGAATATTCACTGATATAGACTGAAATGTCTCAAGGGCATAATATTCATTAATTTTAAACAAACTCATGCACCATTTCAGAAATGTAATGCTAGCCTTACTTAGTTGGAGTGAGCTCTTCAGTTGTTTCTGGCTTTTGCAGAAGTATTTGGTTTGTCTTAATTAAAAAAAAAAAAAAAAAAAAGATTACAGTTGCAAGTTAATACATATTTACATGGATTTTGTAACTAGGCGCTCTCCTGCACCAGTCCTCACTTTAAAACTATGACTTCATCTCGCCATGTGCACATTTTTTGTATCATATACAGTCTTTTTGCAGCTCGATTCCTCATCCTCTTCATGGTTATAGATGCAGTGCACTTGCTTGGCCTCCGTAATATTTCTTAGTGCATCCACTTTTTATGATACTGACGTAGGCTGACTCTTAAATACTCTTTTATGCATGTTTTATGAGTGTGACGATTACAGCAATTCCACTTCTGAGCCGGTTGTGTGCCAGTGATCTCAAAGGATGTGTTCTCGTCCCAGACTTTACCTCAGCGTGACACTAAGGGTTAGTCAAGCATTTAAAAATGGACCCCCTTCTTTTTCTTTTCTTTTTCTCCAATCTGATCATGTAGAGTCAGAACAGAAGGAGTTTTAACATTTCTGGAGAAATCTCAAATTTAATCATGAGTTTCAATCTACAGAGATGTTTTCAACACTAATTTTAATTATCGAAGATCACATTTTTATCATTCATTTTAAAAGTGATCACTACCAAAACAAAGACTGCTGTCTTTTTTTTTAATAATAAACATTTCATTATTGAAGGTTGCTTATACATCATGTTGTGATGTTGCTGCTTGTGTAGAAGAACACCCCCTGGACGTGAGGCTAGTGTGTCGCCAGGACTTACCCCAAACCAGCCCTTGATGCTGAGTGCCAAGCAGGGAGACATCAGATACCATTTTCAGTCTTTGGTATGACTCGGCCAGAAATTGAACTGTGACCTCCCAATCCCAGGGCGGACACTTTAAGCACAAGGCCACTGAGCTGCATGGTAACGGATAACAACTTTCCCACAAATGCCAAACCATTACCCTGATAATTAAACATTTACATTAAAGCGTTCCATCAACTTTAACTTACTTTGCGTCTGCAATTGTGTCAGATTCTGGACTTATCGGAGGTTAAATGCTCACAACTGCGGCAACTAGAAAAATACAGCCATAGAAAAAGATTGCAGCTTCCTTGACCTGTGCTATAGAAACCTTGTTTCTGGTTTCATGTTGTGTAAAGCTGAACTCTTCATACTGCATCTTTAATGCATTTAAGACTAAGAAAGAGAAACTTTTGTTTATTTCTAGACTTAAAAACTACATTTGACTCTCATTATGTCACATTTTACTTAGTGTAGGGTACAGACAATCACACAACTTTCCACTTTTTAGTGCAAACTGTAAGTTACTTAACAACTTTTGATTGAACAAAAGAATCAAATGTAAAATTAAAATGAGGGTAGTAAAAGTCCAAAGATTAACAAGATAGATAACCCGTGTTTGATTGTGTCCTGTCAAGATAGCACTTGAATGTCCTGGTGAGAAGCAAATGATTTCTGACGGCCATCCGGGTTTTTTTCCTCTTTGAACAGCCCAGATCAAATAGGCTCACTCTTGTCAGCGCCTAAGCAGCAGAGCTTCCCATATGAATAAACGATTGATTGACAGGTACACATAGGCTGGCTTTTTAATTTCCATGCCTCGCTTTAAATTAAACCTCCACCTGGGATAAAAGCAGAGGCTATCCTGCATCAAGAACTCCCAAATGATAGGAAATAGGAAATTTGATTAGCAAAGGACGAGGGATTTTCTTTCTGCTGGATCTCCCAATAGTGCTGATGGTTGACATTTTTTTAAAGCAGATAAAATAGTGATGACAAATGTCTTTTTAGGGATTTTGTCGAACTGATAAAACACTTGAGTTTGGAATGAAGTAGTTCCTTTTTATACAGCTGTGATCTTACAAATATATATCAAATTGTGCATATGACAGCAAAGCTAAAAGTAACACCTGAGAAAAAGTTACACAAAGGCAGTAAAATACTACAAAATCAGCATATAGATTACAAATATTCTCCAAAAGATTCTTAAAGAAATGCATCTTGTTTTTATCTGCACACAAAAGCATGCATACACACAACTTTGAAATCAGTCAGCTGCAGCGAAGAATAAACTGTATGCCTTAACACTTTGCTCTAAGACATACATTTCCTTAAACAGCTGTTTGGTGTGTGGGCCTCTGTTCGTGTGACAAGACTGAATAGCCACCAGAGAGTAATAGTAAATGTGCAGCTGCTTTTATTGTGTGTTTTTTATGAGACAACATACATTAAACCCGCTGTAGCTGCAGTAAATAAAGCGCGCTGTAAAACTCTGTTCGTGAAAGAGCTTGTAAACATAAACAGCCGCAATGAGGTCAACATCAAAGTAATTGTAATGCTGTATGAGCATTGAAATACAACTTAATGCTTCAGGACAAAATAGCTTTGCAGTGTACCTGAAGAGGCTGCAATGTTTGCCAGGAAAGAAAATTTAGGTGGCTGGCAAACTTCGTCAAACCTGTCAAAGGCTGTCTGGCCTTTGTTGGTCTATGCCCGCCCAGATTTTTATTTTCCTATTATTCCATTTGCAAAATGATCCAAATGATGGGACTACTAATCACTGATAAAACTTTCAGAAACGCTTATTTTGTTCTTGGGATGTATTTGCCTGCCCAGTATCCAAAAGCTCTGTTCATTTTTGGAAGAATCCACCTTACAGTTGAATTTATGTCCAATGCCATTGTTCAGTGCCAATGCAGAGAGTGGTGTGCCCTTTATGTGGAGAGGCATAAATATTATAGTGTAGAGGTCTGTGAGGTTGATTGGCATGTAGCGTGCCTGACTTTAAAAAGCTTGTATCCCATCACAAACCTCTTAAGTACCATCTTTCCCTAAACTCAATCATACAGAAATTACCAAATGAAAATAGTTGGCATTAGTTATGAAAAAAATAGTTAAAATAGGCATAAAGTGTATCTTTTTTGTTGATGTTGTTTTGCAGAATTGTCCTTTCCATTTATGAATTGCCTTAAGCAGGACGAGCTAAATCTTTCTAACTTTTCCTTCTTTATGATGCTAATCTCATTCGTGGTGGCAGCAATGACAGAGACGTCTTTAAATGTCCAGACGGAAAAGTTTTAGCTGTGTAGATTTCTCTACATGAAACACATGTACGTCAGGGACTTTAACTCAACTTGAAGTTGAAAAAAAGTTCAAATATCAGAATTTTTCCAGCTTTTTCTCCTTTTTGATTTGTGCACAACAGTTTTACAGAGCAAAACTTTTCCAAGCCCGTCTAATTTATCAAGATGTTTTGCAAAGCCAGCCCTCTGCAAAAGAACACATATTATAATGTACGGTTGATGCGGATTGAAGCTTATTGATTAATGTTTTAAAGCTAGAATCCACTTAGCTGTTTGAGACGTGCCTCAGAAAAAGTTATTTTGCAACAAGTTCAAGGAATCCAAATGTTTGATTTGCAGCAACTTACTTAAATGGATTCGTTGAGACAGAAATGACAGCCAACTTTGAGATTCCTTTTACTGATCACGTTTCATTATGTTTGGCAAAAGGGCCTGCGC
>JAPXVT010000009.1:12734697-12746072 GCA_029823135.1 Acanthurus reversus
CTGGTGCTGTTTGTGCTCATATGTGCATGAAACATTAAAAAAAAGTTATTTAAATATAAGAATATTTTCTCAGCCAATCGGATTACTCATTTCATACTTTTGTATCACTCACAACCGCACATAAAAAAAAAAATTGATCACCAAATGAAGAGCAGATACCAGACCATCTTCTCCTGGAAAACGATATTGTTGTCTGGAAGGTAGAACTGCCAGAGCTCGTATATATAGCATCCAAATATGCAGCCAAATGCAGATGGTGTGCCAATGTTTTTGGATGAAGATCTTGAGAAAAGGTTCCTGGGAATGTTTGGAGAAATAATGGAGAAGAGATGGATTTTTCCAAGGTTCTTCAGGATGTCAGCATCACCTCAACTGCCAAAGATTTGAACCAGAATTAAAAGTTATAATATAACAAAGTAGTCTGACGTGCATGGAAACAACAGAAACTTGGATTGCATTGAGCAAAATTTTATGTATGTCATATGTGTGTAACTGTGTTGTGCTTTCAGTGCGGGTGTGTGTCTGTGTTCATTTATGTGTGCACGTGTTTGCCATTGAGACTGAGCTAATAATGTCCACAAAGGACATCTTGTTTGTCACACATTCATACGTTGTATCCGTCTACATCTTCTTTTAATTTAAGTATAAATGCTTGTGTGAGACATTCATAACATGCACTTCATGTAAGAGTGTGTGTGTGTGTGTGTGTGTGTGTGTGAGTGTGAGGGAGGGAGAAACGCAACAGCTGTCAGGATGTGATGACTCAATTTCTTGACAAGTCTGGCACTGAGCAGCCATTTGGAGAGTGAAGGAGATACAGGCTGATGAGGAACTGCCACTGCCTATTAATGCAAGCAAAGAGAGGGTTGTGTTTGTTTTATCTCGAGTGTGAGGAGAGCACGTTTCTGTTGCTTTTACAGGTGCACGAGTTAGCTCATCAGTTTGCATCAGACCAGCAGTGGACTGGACGTTTGTTTTGGTTAACTACTTCCTCTGTGTCCCAAACATTTACTGCCAAAACACTCTGTTTATGTCTACAATCCAGCACTTGTGTGTCAAAAATCTTTCGAGTGTACCTTTTACCTGGACGGTTTTGGCACTGGGCTGCTTTTGTCTATCAGCTGCAGAATGCATGTCACTGTTAAATCCTTACTGCGTCAGAAACTCGATTTGCTCCATGCACGACGTCCACAAAAATGTGAACTTAGAACGTAAATAGTCGAGGAGCAGTTACGGTTCGAATACATCGACAGTATGCCGGTATTTGAATGTCTTGAGTTACAGTAAGAACAATCGCCAGAGATCTCCTTTTGAATATAAATAAATGAAAAAAATGTTAGTTTTTTTTTGTTTTTCCCTGGTGTACTGAAAAGTATCGAACTGTTGCCCAAAAACTTTGTGCACCGTTACAACTCTCTGTGAATGGAACAGCCAACTTGAAAGATTATTTGTCAGGTTACTGGCTATTTAGTATTTAAAGTGATACTCCGCTTACGCCATGCATGCAGCTTTGAAAAGCTGCTGTTTAAAACTTGGACATGTTTTCACAGCAGAAAAATTATTAAAACAACCATAAAAGCTCCTCACACACCATCACACCAGTATGATCCACTTCATATCATCCATCAGTACTATTCATTGCTTTCCATCACCTAACCATCCAAAACCTTATTTGCTATTCATTTTGTCAGCGGTTTATTTTTTGTCTCCTGTTGTCCCTGTGATGGATATAGTGTTTTTCTCTTTAATCCTTCTGTTCCAGTTATCAAGGGGGATAAAAAAAAAAACACAACCACTATAACACAAACAGGAAACGGTGTGGATTGTGTAACTTTACGTACAGTATGTGAATGCGTTGTATGTTGTACACTCTAGATCTGATTCAAGGTCGTTCGGTTGACATAAGTGTCCCCTGCAGCTTATCTTGGCTCAATCCCTGTATCCCAACTGACTGAGAGAAAATAGCACTTTCTATGTACAGTACAACACACACGCACACACATACTAATCTATTCCCTATGAGATATAGATAACCCCAGAAACCACAGGTAACACACAAACAAATCACAAGAAGTTCACTTTATCAGCAGCCAAAGGAGGCCTGGCAACCTGTCTCCTCGCTATTGTTAATCGTTCTTTCTTTCTCTCTCCAGCCTCCATCTGTCTTTCCTCCTTTTCTTGCTCCCGTGATCTCTCTCTTCCTCTTTCCGCTCTCTTCCTTTTCTCTCCTGCTTTCTCTCTCCCTCTCTCACTCTTTCCTTGAAGCCCGCAATTTAATAACCTCAAGTGCTGTCAGAGGAGGCATTGAAAAATGGCTTCTATAAAACATAACGGCCTTAATCAGAGTGCGCCGAGGATTCTCCCTGCTGCCGCTGATTTCACTCCCCCACCCTCCCAGCTCGCAGCCCCCCCAATCCCCGCCTCTAATGAATTAATGTTGAAATATGCAGGGGCTCAGTAGTCATTAGATGTGCGCCGTGAGACGTGATTTAAGATGGCTGCCTTTATGTGTCTGACAGACAAGATGGAGCGGGACGGGCCTGGCTGGACAGTGATTGTCTTGGCCGACTGAGTCAAAAAGTGCTTTACGACCAGTCCTTGGTGAGCGGGATGGGTCACCACTGTTTTGTTACTTTTTTAAAACAGGGAAAAGCTTACGAGCGCTTCAGATTTTAGAAAGGTCTCTTTTGTGTCGCGATGACCACGTGGAAGTGGACACAGATGTCTTTCTCCATCACCACGGCATAGCATGTTTAGCCCTTGGAGTAGTATTCTGTGATATTAGCCCTTTTCAATTCTCATGTGTGGGCTTAACTTGACTGGGTTTGACTTGGAACTTCCTGCATAATGATGTTTCTTAAACTGATGATATGCTGGTCTTCAGTCAGATGGTTTCTTTGCTGTGAGTGTTTTTCCATCAAACAGCATGGCAGGTTAAAAAAAGTTACGTATTTGTTTAAGGTGAGCTGTCTGCAGAGTTGCAGTAAGAGCCTGTTGTCTGCAGCTCTTCATCTCCTCCCTGCAGTATAAGTAATCTTGTTGAAGAATAGCTGCAAACAAAACCCTCTAATTCTGTGATAAATGCAGTTAATTTCATGTAAAAATCTCACAACGAGCCCCCCGTTATTTTGTTATTTAAAAGCTTTTATTTAGCAACTCAGCATGACTCCTATACAGCTGAAAGGAATCACGATGAAACAGTAAAATAAAGCAGCTATCTGACAAACAAGGACATTGAAAACAAAACTGAACTTCAAACCGCAGAAACAGTTAGAAGCTACAAAAGTACCAAGAGCTGAACACACAGACACTTTCATAAAAGCCTTTCTTTCATCTCCTGCACAGACAGAAATTGAGTCTCACTACACGTTTCTGTGAGGGGGAGAGGGGGTTTTGTCACAGGTTGACTTCATTTGGCGAGACATTAGCGCTCTCCGGTCCTACTCAGGAGTTCATCTCTACCCTCCGCTCCACACAACTCATCAGATTGTCAGAAAACTATTGATAACTAATAATGAATTAATAATTTAAATCCTCTTCTAAACATATGCCAAACTCTCTCTGGTTTGAACTTCCCTGAATGACCTTTGCTGCAATAACAATAAAAACAATAAGCTGAATACTCGAAGGTTTCGGACTGTTGATCAGGTAAAAATGCAACTTAGAAAATGTCACCATGAACTCAACAAGAGGGCCGTTTTTCACTGTTTTCTAAATTATTTCTCCAAAAATAATTAGCAGATTAATCGATAATAAAATTGACAGTCAGTTGCAGCCGTACTCATGGTGCAGCAAAATATCCCATCCCATCATCTGGAATGTGAAATTATCCTGACATGTGGGATATCTGAAGCATGTTGTTTCTGAAATGTTCACAATATTCATTTTTACATTTTCTAACCTTCAGTGGTTACTTGAAACATTCCAGTGAACATTTTTTCATTCTTCAACGTTTCCATTAGATGTCACATGTTCATTCTTGTTCACAATCTTAGTCATATGCTGCAGAGATGGTAATTGTAATATGTTAATACTTATATATGTTCTCACTGAGGAAAACTTAAATGTAAAGGCTCGTACATCTCATCAGTGTGCGCGACAGAATTCGTGAAGTCCTTGATACTTCTTCAACACAGGCCTTACCATCAAACACTCTTCAGACATGTATTAAAAAAAGGAACATCAAAGTGAAGATGCTGTAACTTTCCTGAACATTTTTTGACAATGTTTCATTACTGCTGGGCAGGTCTATAATCTATTTCCTTTGAGACTTCCTTCTTAAGTCGAGATCACACAATTATGAGAGCTCTCATTCTGACGGCAGGGCAGAAATTAATTAATAAATAAACACTGCATTTTTACATTCATCAACATGCAGTAAGAATAGCTCTAATTATCACAGGTGAATTAACACTTTCATTTTTGTGTCAAAAAATTAATTGTATCCCTTAACAGCTATTCCCAGGGGGAAGTTAAAGAAGAGAATAGGGAAGGTAAAAGGAGAAAAAACACAACAGTGCAGACCACCAGGAGTGCTAATTGCTGCTTTCAAAGCCTTGCGTCAGTGTTACCGTCTTTCCACAAGAGTGTACGGTGTCCCACAGAGAGATGCCGAAGGTAGAACCTTGTTACAAACACGCAGATGTCAAGTCTTGATCTCGGAGACCTGGCAGGGAAGCTGCTCTTCATCTTCGCTTAACCAGGCAAGCTGACCGAGGACAAGCCGTATTTAGAGCAGTAACAGCATGAGGTAACCAGTACGTTGAGAGAGGATTTAGCTGCCTGAGTTTTGTGTGGTGTTTATTAAATGCCGGTTATGAATCTTGATGTTAAACGTGGTGTACAGTGTACAATATTAATGCACAGGTTGATCTATCAGTCATTGTACAGTCAAGAGGACGTTACTATGTTGTAATACACAAACAAGACAGAAAATATTGATTTTCTGATCCACTTCTGCCATAAAAAGGTTAAAATGTACATGTTGTACACCAGCTCTGTATGTGGAGACTGAGAAAATAAGTCAAGAAATGTAAAATGACTCCAAAATCAATAATAATCACAATAAAATCTTTTTTCACACATTGAGAACTTGAAGTAGGGTTACAACTAATGATTACTATCATTATCAATCAATCCGTCAGTTATTTTTCCAATGAATCAGGAAAAAAAATAATAAAGAATTCAAAGTTGCCAGATCTGTGGGACAGTGATGTTGTCATAATGCTTGTTTTGTTTAACCAGATGTCAAAAACTAAAATAATACTTATTTTTTTATATTTAAACACAAAGAAAGGCAGCAGTTCCTCACTCTAAACAAACTTCGATAAAACTTGTTGAATTATAAAAATAGTTGTATAGGTAGTAGATAAAAGCTCTGCCAATCTACCTTTCAATAAATTGACCAATTGTTTTAGCTCTGATGTGTGTTCTGTTAAAATTAAGTGTATATTTTAAGAAAAAAGTTTAAAAAATGGGTAGACTGATTCACCTTTTTATTACCTAAATGCACATTTGTTCATCTTATTGACAGGATGTCTGAGTGGTCGTGCCCTAAATGTATGCATTTAACTCATCGCCCAAATAATGTCTGAGTGAATACATGGATCACTTCATGCAGGCGCACTGCGTGCATGTGTGGTCAACCCACTGGTGAATTCAGCCGCATTAGCGGGGCCATTAGCACATCTAGCTCTCTGTAATGCCTGAGTATTAGTGACACGTTTGGGTCCCTCCTCCACTTAGGGTCTACATGTGATAGACGGGACTGGCATGCCACGTGACAGTAATGTCACTGCATGGCAGGAAGCGGTGCCACTGCTCTGCAGACCACATGAGACGAGGTCTTCTGCCTACAGAAAAAAAAGCTTTGTTGCATTTTGCTGTCATCAATACACCCACTTTTCCACCTTCCCCAAACGTTCATAGTTTACTTTATAGTTTAGTCGGGTTTGGTCTTCATGGGATTTGTTGACATTTTGCCAAACTTAGCATAAATAAGCTTATTGTTAATATGGAATTAGTAAGGTTTCCAGATATTTGTACGATTATCAACTGATGCCAAAATCTCAGATTTAAATAAGGTCTTCTGTCTTTAAACTTGTTAGCAGACAACTTTCAGGACACATCTTTTTGGCAAGTACTCTTATTTTTAAACTTTTCTTTATCGAAAAACAATGGCAATAATGGATATGTTCTTTCATAGGAGCATGTGAGTTAGAGTGACAAAGAAGATAATTACCCTGGTTACACGAACAAGCTGAGGCGACATTGAAAAGATACATTTTATGCTGTCAGTGTCACTGTCAGATTAAATCCAAACGTGGATGATGTGAAGTGCTCCTCGATCTTAGCTCAATATACTGCACACTACCAGTTCACCGCGAGTGAGACCATTTGATGAGCTAAGTTTGGACACAGGAGCCTAATGGCGGCATTAAAGAGGAGACCTGGGAGGATGGATGGCCGAACATCAGTCACTTTAATCACCTGTTTCATTATTCAGTGGATGGGTGCCACCTGGTCATACATGAAAGGTGTCAATGGGATCCAGAGTCTGAAGTGAAGTGAGACTTCCTAAAGGGGAGCTGTGGCGAGTCCAGTCCAGAGAAGCCTTTTTATTTTCAGCAGAGGGAGGAGCACATTTGTCTGGCTCAGCAACTGTGTGTGCGCTTTTTGAAAGATAGGAAATAAAAGAAATTGATTATATCTGTGTTGGTCCGATTCATCTCTCGAAATTAGGTCATTTTTTTATCTGCTTCACTGGAGATTGCATCATTATGATGAAAATCCAAAGAGATTGTGTTCGCAGGGGTTGGAAGGTGCAGCACATTGCAATCTGTTTCTTCAAGTTCTGCTTTACTTTATGTGTTTTGGCTGATTGAATGATTCGGGGCAGCCAGATGCAAAGTGGAGCCCTAGTCGAATCTGAATCTGGATCACCTTCTTTTTTTATATGATCACACGTAAAAGCAGGACGGTTAAAACTATCTTGCATATCTTTGTTTGTGTTAAGTGCAGAGTAAATTATAAAATTGAGGAAGCAACATCAACATTGAGGTAAAAAAAAGACATAATTGATCCTGGCTTCAGTTAAAGAAGCCCTGTGCATGTCAACAGTCCATCTTAGCTTTGGTTTTTAAACGGTATAGAAGGACAGCACTAGCAAAGCTGACCTCAGCTCCAGGTGAACCATTTAATTTAAATTCTGGGTAAAGTTAAGAAAAGGAAAGGTAGCCTAATCCATGCCTATACGATGATCCACACCCTCGCATCTCAATGCAGTCCCACCGTCCCCTTTACGCAGACACACACCACAGAGGAGATAAGAGACAGAATAAGCTGTCAGCAGGCCGAGTTCACTAGTCCCCTCTATATTCTTCACATTACTACAGAGGGAACAATGTGTCTGCAGTGGCAGGTGGCCATAGTTCATAATGTGCTGATGCTGACCAAGTGTCAGTTTGATCCATGGGATCGGTGAGTGGGACGGGGCTGTGGCTCCTGAATCCTTAAGCAAGCAACTGTGTGGTGCTCCTATGGGGACGGTCGGAGACATGATACAGATGAGACCGGCAACTATCTGCCTAATGGCAGACAGATACAAGGCAGAGGGAAGGAGGGGGGCTGTGAAAAAGGACGAGGACAGTAGGCAGGACAGATGAGGGGTTGAGTATCACATTTGGAAAAGGCACAAAGTCGGATTCTGCTCTTGTCATTCTGTGTTATTTGTCATCAAAGGCCTGTAACTCTGAAACTAATGTACTGTATCTGTCCCACAAAGAGTAAATGTAAGTGTTTGTAGGCCATTCTGTTTTAGGGACAGTCATTAGAGTTGATGTTGTGTGTTTGAATGGACTGCTGATGCTGGAGCTTTGCCTCATAAAACAGATCATTCATTTGGTGGTTAGAAAGTACAAAAAGTCCTCAACACTGTCTGCCAGTGTTTTCACTATGTGAGTGATAATGCATCATAGGGCACTCTGATACAAAGAGTGCCACAATGCAACACAGAGTAGAGTTTCTTTTGACAAGTTCATTATTGTCTTGGTCCACTGCATAGAAAGACGTCTTTGAGTGCATTATGACAACGGAACTGAAATATTTCATGTTATGATAATGAGAAGCTTCAAAATTTCACAGTGTTCCGGAGATCAACCCACCAAAAAACAAAGCGATTTCTAACCAATCACATGGCACTTCTATAGCAATGGACAGCTTACTTCCCCAAATAAGCACAGCAAGGTTGGATGAGTTGGTGTTACACACCACATGCCATTGTTTTGGTTTAAAAGTTGAGATCTAGAGGGTGTGCATCTTGTAATGAGGTCCCAAGACATTGATAGCATTTTTGCTGTTGAAAACCCCTCTATGCAAGAATTGTATTTAATACCACTAGATGCTCCATCAAGGGTTAGGGTTAGAGTACAATTCACGTTGCATTCAACCTGCCTCACAACAACTCTGCTAAAACAGAAATATATCAAGCAAATTCACAACAATGCAAGAGACAGCAAGAAAGCTAATTTTGCTTACGAACGAGACAGCAAGAAGTCCAGCTTGATGTCTGTCTTGTAGGGGTGGGGGGGGAAATCGATACATCATAATATTGTGATATTTTGTGTGACAATATTGTAACAATTTACAGATGCCAAGTATCAATATTTTATCAAAAAAATAAGTGCTCACTGGTGAGGTAATAAAAAATGCAATTAAAAATTATTAAAGGGAGGTGAATAGACTGAAAAATGTGTCATACTGGATGATGCTGACAGAGTTTTACTTTGGGATAATGATTTGCAGTTGAAGTGAGAAAATCGCAATATATGATCTCGCAATACCCAACATATTGCAGTATCGTGATAAAATGTTGTTGTGGGGCGTCTGGTAATTCCCAGTCCTGCTTTAAACAGCTTTGTCCTTTGTAGCAGGGCTAATGTGCGTATTCAACAACTTGTCTTTTACAGCTGAAGTTGCATTTTGGTTATTACAGTACTGAAAAACAGGATACAGACAGGTACCGATACCAAATATAATGTATCAGTATCATTCCAAATGTTAACTGTACCCGACCCTGCAGGTCAGTGTGTTATCAGACGTGCCTGTATGACTTGCAAATGTAATGCTCTGAATTTTTATTCATGATTGTAATTCTGTGTGTGTTTAAAAGCAGGGGATATCTCCAATAAAAGAAACCCACTTAAATGGAAAATGAAAAATGAAATGTCCTGAGGATGTTCAGTTAGATTTTCTGACCCTTGTGGCCATTTTATTGACAAAGCTTTGAGTCAGTAAATTGCTCTTAAACCAACTTCTCTACCTAGAAAACCTTGATAAAAGCCAACCTTGCCTTCCAATTTAAAAAAAACAAAACAAATAAACCTCCAGCCATCAAGAACAATTTGGATAAATCAACATAAGCTACAAGGAAATCTCAAAGTCTATCTGCTGATGCCATGTTGGAGCCTCATGAAACAACTTTTGCTTGTGCTACTTCATGTGTTCTTGTAAATGTCGTTTACTAAAATGTCTTTGCTGCCTTTAATTTGAGGTTGACTTTTTGCTTCCTGGCTCCACAGCAACCAAAATCCCAACTCCAGCCGGCTTGTAGACAACATGATGACATTCCCGGGGATCGATAACGCCTGCCTCGACAAGCCAGATAACCCGTACGTTATCACGCTCAAATGCCAGCTGTTTCTTTCCTGAAAACGATAAATATGTCAGTGATTCTCTGTGTGCCTGTGCTTAGTTTCTCCGTAAAGACACTCTCCTCCGCACATAAAATGTTTTTCAGATTTCTCCCATTGTCATTCTCTTCATGTCTCCTCTTTCACCTTGTTTCATTTTCCTTTTCTGTCTCCAACCAATTCCTGCTGCTCTCTCTGTCTCTCTCTCTGTCTTTGTGTGTCTCTCTCTTGTCTCTCTTGTCTCTCTCATGTCCCTCCACTCTGTTTTCCTGCTGCTCAGCTCAACGTATGTGGCTGAAAGCCTGCAGCAGGACTCTGCGATGTGAAATGATCATTTGTATGCTACAAACACTCTGTGTTTATAGGGGAGTTTTGCCCTTACAGGCACTCAAATCAATGTTGGCACTCATGAACAAGACCTCAGATGCATTTTAAATTTCTCTCCACCAAAAAAAAAAGTAAATAAATAGAGAGAGAGAGGAGGAAAGTTCCTATGGTGCAGGAGAGGCTGCATGTGTTGCTCACCATGTCCTGTAATCACAACATGACATAGACTGAAAGCATGCTCAGTGCTGCATTTGCATAGTTTATGTTTATGGAAAATATAATGCATGGTCCCTTAACTATGGTCATTAGTGTTGACTAATTTCAAGTAACAGATGTGCATGTGTGTGTGCAAAGGCTTGTGTTGCGCTACAATCTCTTTTTGATCTGCACAAAGTGTCCCTGAAAGCATTTGGCAGAAAACAAAAATGTGGGGGAGCTGAACATCAACCCACACGAGCAAATTTCACACAACATGATATTACAGCACATATTAAACAGCTTTGAAAACTGTTTTGATATCAGAGAAAATATTTGGGTCCTGATCTCACAAAAAAAAGTCCATGCAAGCTCAGAGCTACAGTATAAATAGTTGCAGATTTTTGCAGTTTTCTTTCTTTCTTTTGCCACTGAATGTGCACAAGTGTTTATTAATGATGCAGGCCATCGTGTTAACTTAGCTTTAACATCTGTTCATGGGTGTGATCAGACACTGCAGACTCCCATCATTCTACTGTGACACCTTTTTTACTTTTATTACTGCAGCTATATGTGAAACATATTCATTCCGTGTATACACAAAATTCAACACTGCTCTATATTTGATATTAATTAAGTTTTATACCTATATTTCAGTGTATTACATTAGCTGATACAAAAAGAAATCTGGGGTAGGCCTGCTGTAGCGCCAGGTTGATGAGACATACCTGAGCTGACATAAGATGATAAAAGGCTGAAAGTTATAAATAATAGAAGAAGAAGAAGAAGAAGAAAAACAAGAAACAAGGGAAAAAAAACACCCCCGGGGGGTCACAGATCGATATAGCTTCGTTTTAAGCGGTGTGACATTACAAAAAAGACAATAAATCCACCAAAATACATAAATAAATAAATAAAATGTAACATTTAACAGAATTAACTGAATGTCATCAATGGGGGAATCTGTTGACATTTTGAACATTTGCGGAAAAAAATGTTGAAAGAAAAAGTTCATTTATATCATGACATAGTTCATATTGTTTTATGAATTAGAAAACGAAGCTACACAGTCGTCGCATAACGTTACCTGTTGTAGAAGAAGAGTCTCATGTCCAGCAGTTTGTTTTCGTCCCTGCTGCTCTCCGGTAACGTCTTCAGTCCGTC
>JAPXVT010000009.1:12820327-12835232 GCA_029823135.1 Acanthurus reversus
TAAAACAGCAGTCCGACTTTGTAACATCATTTGTAGGTTAAAAGAGACAGAAAAGCATAATATGTCCCCTTTAATTTTAGCAACAATACAGGACAATGCCTCATTTTACCATAAATGAATTTGTTCCATCATGGCTAAAAAATGTGGTCCAATCTGCTTCAAATCACTTGACCAAATCTATATTTATAGGTCAAAATATAAAATGCGGTGTTATAATGCTCAGGTCTTATCTGGTCTGGTAGTTTTCAGTACTAATTTGAACTCTATGTAGATATCATGCTGTAATTGTTGCTAAAATGTTATATATAACATCTTTAAGTTAAAAGTTGTGAAATGTTGCTTGTTGTTTCACATCAAAAAAGTAATTTCTTGTCTTTTCTGTATAAGCAAGAGCTTAGCTCAAACTCACAGTTAACAAATTGCATCCTGATTCCTGACCCAAGTTTGCTTTGATTAAATGATAGTTTTGAATTGCAATTACTTTGTAATTGCCATGTATAGGCTGGCACAACACAAAATATGGGAGATACCTCTTTAACTAACTATAAAATATATGTTTTGAGCAGTAAAGCTGTTATTTTCTAAACTGTATACAGAGAATTCTGCAGGAAATATTCCACTGAAGTCATCACCCTAACACAAATCCGGCATTTACCAAGTCCCATTTCTCATTGTCATGCACCAACAGAGCCACCTTCTTGGCTGGCTTAATTGGCGAAACACAGTGACATCAGCATCAAATCCTTAAATTTTCGTCCTCGAAGTGGGCTTGCTGTGCCACAGTCTGGACTATATCCAGGTCCTACTGAGAGAGCAGCAGCTTTACCACTGTGAGTCCTTAATCTGAGCAACTTCCAGAAGAACTGAAGTGTGTTAGAAACAGTGTCTTCTGCAAAAAAAAACCAAAACAATACATGCTGGATTCATTTCAGAAGTCTGTGTTTCTGGACTTGAGCTACAATTACAATATACTGTATTAGGCTGCTACATGTTAGGTGATTTTGCTGACTCAGTTTTTCGTCAAGAGATGTGCACAGTCACTACTTGTGAAGTTGGACACGTTCACATTGAGTTCATGTTGTAAGAGATACCTGTCTGCTTCAAACTCCATGCATTGCATCTTCAGTGTCATACTCTTCAGACACACACACGAACACAAAAACCCATGAGAGAGAGCTAGTTAGTTAACAGAGCACAACCGGGTGGATCCAGGGGAAAGTAATGCCATACTAATTGAGTGATTTGTGGTGAGACTGCTCAGAAAATGCACATGTTGCTGTAGCAGGTTTCAAAGGTCTGACTTGTACTCAGTCACCCTGCAGGGTCATGATCTCCGACGCTACCACAAGCTCGGCCTCCTCAGGTGCAAGACAGAGCTTGAGTCCCTTGCATGGAGATAATAGCAGCTCCTTCCACACTCGACTCCAACTGCACACAGACTGCAGTTTTTGAGTTCACTGCCGTGCTGCTGAATCACAGCTGGGGAGGCAGGAATGTGAGTCAGCTCAGGGCGTAAAAGAATGATCCACGTCCTTCAGCTGTCAGATTCAATATACAGTACATAATTCTCTAACTAGCAGAGGGTTATCCATGAACATGGAAAATTTAAACTCGTCACCAAAATTTGAAACCTACACCTTAAACTTTAAATAGAGCTTGAAAAGTTGCTGTTTTACTGGCAGTTATTTGCGATTTAAGATGCTGATTAGTGAGCTTTTGATGTGCTGGTAACTGTATTTTGTAACATTTGCATAGAGCCAGGCTAGCTGACTCACCTTGTTTTTCTAGCCTTTCCAGCTAAGCTAAGCTTATCACTAGCTGGCTGTAGTTTCACAGTCACAATAAAGAAGTAAAAATGATATTAACCTACTTATCTTACACTCTGAAAGAAAGCTAATGTTTCCTGAAATGTGGAGATGTTCCTCTAGTGCAACCTCTGGTAGCAAATTTGGAGGCCAGTCACAATGTTTCCACAGCTGCTGCAGGAACAAACCAAACTTTGCAAAGTTTGTAAGCAGACGTCACTTGCTGCATTAATGAATAAGCAAAACGTCTCCACCCTTATATTTGCATATTTCTTTTTTTTACATGGCACTTTATTAGTATGTCATGTCTTCATATGGTGTTAAATGAATGTGAAGTTTTCAATTCAAACCCCATGATGAGCCCCAAATCAGTAAATGTGTAAGAGCAATTTCAAATAGAGACATAATCCCTTTTAGGGTGAAAAAAGTGAATAAAACATTGTCATAAAAAAACAGGATTTGACTTTATGGTTTAACATAGAGCTAAGCTTTATAGTTCAGCTAGTGAGACACCTGATAAAAGAGGCCATGGCATGTCTCCACTGAAGGTATTTAAGTCGACATGCTCCCACCCCACGCAGCTCTTGAACACTAGCCTGAGGCATTTTTCCCAAGAAACAATAGAGTTCCAGTTGCCTCGCAGCGCGCTCTGTGTGTCAGGGAAACATAAGAAGCAGCAGCGAGAAAAGCAGAGAAGAGTCACATACAATGAGAGTCACGTCATCGTGCATGAGCGCAATGTACAGGAAGTTAATTATTGTGTGCAAAAGGAGGACGAGTTCAACAGAAACATTATTATGAGCAAGATCCGAGACAATGTGGAAGGACCTTCATCATCTTCTTTATTAGTAACTCTCTCAATAAAACACTTCAGTTTAGAAAAACGTCGTACAGTCAGAAAAGGGTCAAACTAAATGCAATACACTTCTAACTTTGACGATATTTCTAGTCTGCCTTCTCCATATGAAACTTTTCTCTCTTGTTTTATCACCATGTGCTGTGGTGCTTTGATTTCAGTGTGAAACCATTCCACCTTGCACACGTTAGACAGTTTAATGTTAGAATTTCTAAGAGCAAAACATTTTTAATTTATTCTTTTTAATCTATATGGCTTTGTCAGGAGAAAATATGCATGCAGTTTGTTTCCACAGATTTTACTTTTGTGATTTGACCCGTCCAAAGATCAGAAAGTGAATCAGAATGGGTTTTTTTGGAAATGTTGGGAATTTGTTTTTCATTGCTCTCATCAATACACCGTACAGGAGCAGACAAACAGCTATAAAAACAAGGACAACAAATGCTGAACAATAAAGGTAAACAGTGATAGTAAGAACAGAAGCACAGATGTTTGTGTAAATATTTGTGTGTCTCTCTTCCTGATGATAGTTTACAAAAAATGCGTTGTTGAAATTATTTTTTAAATCTGTTTTGACTGTTGTTGTAAGAATACAAAAGAAATCTCAGAACCTTTTGGCATAAATTGCCTGTAATTCCAAAGGTAATCTTAATTTTATTCATCGTTCTTAAACTAAACAATGTACAAAGTAAATTAAATCAATAATAAATTAATCAGTATTAAAAAAAGACGATTGACATCTGTTTGCCATCATAGTGTAAAGGAATGTAATTTAAAGTTTTGAGATGTCAAAGTTTCTATACAAACAACTCAGTTACATACAGGATCTAATTTGTCTTATGTGGATTCAGTGAGTCAATACATTCATTATGATGCTGTAAACATGCAGCCACAGGCATCTCGCTTGTTCTGGTCTCTCAAACAAGTCGTCTTTGTCTTGTCACTGCAGGTACAAAACCTGCACGTATGACTTTGTCAAGCAGTCGATGTTTTGTTTGTTCTCCCGCAACTCTTGTTTGCCTTACAGCAAACACAGCATAAATTGGCTCCATGTCATCAGCATTACCAGGTGAGCAAAAACTCACGAGACAGCAGCACAAATCTGATGTTAAACAAAAGGGTGTTTGTGACAAGAGGTGCCGTGATGCAGCCTGTTATCCATTTATTACAATCAAAATGGAAAGCTGCGAGTCGCAGAAAGCTGTTCTGCTACTGAGCAGCAACATCTGTACATCCATGAAGTATTACGTGTCAGCGAGATGCGCACAATGGTGCAGGCAGTGTTTGAATCCTTGTGACATGCATATCAGGTGTACTCATGCTGACAGCGAAGGATTCGGTGAATTAACCCCGCGCTCTCTCGCCCCCCCTCACTGCTTTCTGGACAAGCTTCTGTTGATCACAGCTCTGTACGACAAGACCTCACTTTCTCTAGAGGGAAGAATATCTAGAAAAATCCCTCTCCTCTACTACAGTGATGTGACTGAGCTGCAGAAAGAGACGCTGAAATACAATGCCTCGTGTTTTCCTGGAAACACATTTCTGATTTTGGTTCATTTTAGGGCAATAAACATGAGTGTAGGTTTGATTTCAGAAGTCAGGGTAAAGTTAAGGTTCAATCAAAACACAATTTATCATTTTTTTTCCCATAATAATGGTTTTGTTTTGTGTTTTTTTTTTAAATGAAGTGGTGTGCAAACTTAAAACTGATTACAAAGTTTTGGTAAATGATTTCCCATTAATGTTACAAGTAGTTACAATTTATAATCCTGTTTTAACAGGTTTTGTATCACAAATAGTTGTATTGTATTTGAAAAACTGAGAGGTGACACTTTCAAATGTCTTGTTTTTTCCAAGCAGTAGTCCAAAACACAAAGAATTTTGATTTATAAGGAAGTGAAACAGAAAAATCTGTCACATTTAACATTTTACTTGAACTTTTATCAAACATCAACCTCTGTGGCTAAAAAATGAAGCTAACACACAGGTGCCAAAAACTGCAGTTCTTCGAATGGCCACTGGAGTTATTTTTCAGATTCATGTCAGTCCTCATAAAGACCCATGTTAAAACCCAAACATGACAACAGACATTATGTTCACAGCCTTGCACAAAAAAAAGGGAAGAAAAAGCGTTTTAGCTCAATTCCCTATTTATGACAATTGAACAGGGCCTAAATTTTAATTGGTAGTCATTGGCAGCAATGTTTATCCTCTCCAGCTCCAGCTTCTTGTCCAACTGATGTCACTTTGGCTCAAAAATCCAGGATGTCACGCTTATAATACATTTCATCCAAAACAGCAAGTCCTCCTGGATGGTGACTCAGGTCATTAGCCATCACTCACAAGTGTGGACCCGCTTATTTGTCCCATAATGAATAAACATACCTGAAGTGGCAGATTCTTTTCTTCTGTAGCCATTTTGACAAAACAATATAGCACCTTAAATTTTTGTGAAAGCATTAAGCTGTCAACATAAGATTTTAGGAGAAGCTGAAGCTTTAAAATCACCCGAGACATCTCATCATGGACAGAGAGTTCAATGCGATCGCTTGTTGACACGTTTGTCCCCGCTGAGATCTGCAGGTAGTCAAAACCATCTTGTAAAGTGTTGTGTACCTGTCAGGAATGAGCCTTGTTTTGGAAGATACAGACGACATAATTCATCAGGCCGAGGGAGAGGCTCTTGAAGAATGGAGAAGTGACAAAGTCGATTCTTTCGAGAATAATGACGGCTGCCAGCGTGCTGAATAGATGAAGTGTCTTTTAGGATCTATCAAACCCCTTTATTTTCATTGCTGTGAAGCCCACAGGTGTGGTGTGAAGCGCCGTCACTGTTGTGCCAAAGTGTCTGAAGTATTGACACATTTTTACCCAGAGTGTATGTCATGTTTTTGGTGGATACTGTAATTTCACCAATGACTTTTTTTTTAATTTATTTAATCAGTGAAGTGTACCTACTGCAAAAAGTTGCCACAAAATGAGAAAGCACTTAAGAAACATTTCTATTAGTACTTTTTTCTAATAAAGGGCTAAAAATAATTACTTAGTGCTAGTGCTTGGTAATGAGAAGAAAATAGGTTTAAATTTTTATTTTCATGCTAATATATACCATGAAAGATGAGCCAAAGCTAATAAAATGCTTTTTATTTCATGTAATTAACATCATATTGTGAAAGAGCTCTTGTGAATGAAATGTAAATCTCTCCAAGCCAAAAAAAAAAAAAAAAGATGTTTTCTTTGAAGAATCTTGATGCAGGAGGCTGTGTGTGTCTACGTGTTTAATGACAGACTCTGCGTTGTCTTATTGGAGTTGGGATATGTGCTATTTAGGACCTAAGAAAAGGTAAATAGGTTACACTCGTGGTGCCGTGCTTCCTCTCGCAAATTCCTCATTATTTTGAACTATTTCTGGTATTGGTTGCCAGGTTTGAATGTCAAATGTCGTATTTATTTCATCTTGAGCTGTGCGAGAGAAACCACTGTCACGCGGTTGGGTTTAGACCCTTGGACAGTGTGACGAGTCTCATTCACATTCTGTCCAAACCTGACATCATTTGCATGAGAATAAGCCCAAACTCTGCAAACGTGACACGTCCCAGACAAGGGATCACAACTTGGCTGTCATATTAGGCCGGTAAATTCAGGTGACATGGATCCTGTGTCCTCATCTGGGCCAACCTGACAGTGGTTCATGTTCCCTGCTGTCTTTTTCTGAGGGGCTTTGTGAGGGGGGGCTTGCTTTTAATCAGCATGACGAACCCTGCCACCCCCCTGCATGCACACGCAGACACACACAGAGACACTCTCTCACTCACACACGTATGTGAGAGTGGGCATACGCTGAGGGGCAGTGGGCTGGCCGCCGTGCCATCATTAGTCCAAGCCTACACGGCAAGCTTCTGACACATGTCGAAGGAGCTTCATTCGACCTACAGAAGGTGCATCCGCATTATGCAAAGGTAGCAGTGTCTTTATGTGCAGCACTACTGTCAGAAGCATGAAGGAGGAACTGAGGAAGGAGGTGCAGGGAGGGGGACTGAGGAGGAGATGTGGTGAGAAAAGCTGAAAATCAATAAGAAATGCGTAGGAGTCTGGTTAAAGTGATAATTATGAGACAGAAAGTCATATTTTGCAATTAAATGTAAAAATGGAGATTATTTCGGCTGTTTTATTCAAATAAACTAAACGATATTCTTGAATTTAGTAAAGCAAAAATGAAAACTTACTCAAAGATGTAGTGGTTATTTTAAGATAGAATGATCAATCTTCACTGTCTCAAATGTGTTCTTGTTTTTGTCAGAGAAATCTGGATTGTTCGTTGCGATTTTAGAGTGAGATTTCTGTTTTTATGGTGCTGCAGTGAGAGGCTTTCTGGTGGCAAAGTGGCATTTTTATCTCACCTGTGCCCTCTGGCATTTCGATGAAACACTCTGAATTGGTCTGTGTTCGAGTCAGAGGAACAGTGGGACACGTGTCAGTGATCAAGTGCTGCACTGCAGCACCATTAGTGTCATGAACTACATGACACCTGCCTGCTCTGGCCGATGAAAAGCAACAGTGTTGTCTTTATTTGGTGTTTTTGGGGCTTTAGCATGCGGTACATGCATGAAGCAGTCTTACTGTTTGAAACTGTTTTTGTACAGACTGCACTCGTTCACCTTTGATGCACAAAGTATCTCTGTAGCAGAGAAATGCTGCCTTTTATACAAATGCCATGATGCTAACATTTCTTGCTATCAATGTGCAGTTATCTCTGAACAATTCCAAATATTCATTTCCTGTAATCAGACTCATCAGATCAAACTGCATTCCAATGCAATACAATGCATTTCAATTAAAGCTCCTCCGAGGAATTTTCATTTTGTGTTCGTCGTAGCGGCACTTGTGGATAAAAGCTGCGCTGCTTCCTGTTGTAAAGATCTAAGAGTGCTTGTTTTGAAAGAGAGTGATTTAAAGAAACTTGTCATGTTTGTACCAGTTCGGCCATGGACGCAAAATATTGAGATTATAGAAGGACAAATATCCTCCTGCTTTGATCTATAGACAGTAAACAGACAACAGCGGATCGATTATGCGTGTAAACAACAGCTCTTCCCTTCCAGTCGGTGTGCCGTAAAACATTTCATAGCGTTTCCGCTGACTGAGCGGACCGGGCAAAGGCATGTGGCACAGGAAGTAGAGCGGGTCGCCTCTGAAGGTTGGTCGTTCGACCCCCAGTCCTTTTGGTCTACTTGTTGAAGTGTTCTTGGACAAGATAGTGAACCCCAAATTGCCCCCGATGGCTACACCATTGGTGTGTGGATGTGTGTGTGAATGGGTGAACGCTGACTTGTGCTGTAAACGTGCTTTGAGTAGTTGTAAGACTAGAACAGCGCTATATAAATACAGTCCATTTACCATAAAAGACAGGAAAGTCATCTCCAGTCTCCTCGCTGGTGGTCTCATTTGCGATGTAGGTGAGATGTAAGGCATCAGTTTTAAATTTAGACTGCGTCATAACCAGTTAAAAGTTCCTCGTAGGTACTTTTAGTTGCCATTCATTTCTCTTTCTGCACATGCATGGATGGCCAAGCGCACCATGTGCACCTTGAGTGTCTTCAGCTACGCGCTACACGTTGCACCCCCCTCAACTCTTACACAAATAAAGAATACGTTTTTCTCATCTTTTTTTTAGTTTGCAAATGTCACTGCACAATATGCAAACACTGTCCCTTTAAAAATCCATTCTCCTTTCCTG
Organism: Acanthurus reversus; assembly: GCA_029823135.1. Taxonomy (NCBI): domain Eukaryota; kingdom Metazoa; phylum Chordata; class Actinopteri; order Acanthuriformes; family Acanthuridae; genus Acanthurus; species Acanthurus reversus. The sequence goes on from JAPXVT010000009.1 coordinate 12,828,726, forward strand.
TAAACTTCTAAGCGAACCAATACATGTGGTTATTTTTGTAATGTTTACCGTTTACTTAGGACAATGAATTATTAGCTCACACAGAAAATTGCTTGCTGAAATATCATCTTACCAATGAGTGCCTTTGTAGAAGAAGATAAATGAGTCATTGGTTCTATAGAAATGAGGCTACCTGTAAAAATTACGCTGTTTTTAATTTAACTATCTTTTTTCACTATTAGCTGACTTAAAGGTTAACTGCCAGCCGTCTACTGCATGCACACTCTGCTCTCAGGCCAAAAACGCTCTAGTCTTGTGCAGAAAAAGAGGTAAAACTTTGAAAGAGTTGTAAATTATCACGTCTGTGTTTCTCTTCCAGCTTTAAACAGTCGCTCAAAGACTTGCACATCTTTAAGAGATGTGTTAATAGAAGAACCAACAATCCACTTAATGCCCAAAGTGAAGAGTGGAGTCATTTTTACAAGTCCAGAGATGAGATTCTGCTTTCATTGCCCACGTCAGTGCAATGATTTAGTACCAGGCCCTGCCAGTCCTTTGTCACTTGGGCACTGCAATCTTTCTCTGTCAGTTGCCAGGGGGAAGGACCGAGATTCAGTTTTTCCAATAACGCTAAATGCATCGCCAACAGCGCATGGTCCGATAGCTCATGAATATGAATATCCATATAAATAGACAAGTTGAGGAGGCGGATGGATGTTGGCCTGTCACTTTTGCCTTTCCCAACATCTCCACTGAGGGTAAGTTGTCCTGGATCCACGACATGAGCTGCTTGCTGCAAAGTGAGACCAGGCTTCCCTCTGTCGCTCATGTTTTATGTTAAAGGCAACAGCACATATCGCTGTTTTATTTTCGAGCCCCAAATTAAGTTGCTATCATTAGCATGAGTTTGACATCTCTTTAATTAACAGTTATCTAACAATCCTGATCACAGTCAGAAGAGAGTGACAGAAAAATGAGAGGAGGGCGGTGAAGGAGCGGCAGCACGGTGACAAGTGTGGACTTTGCACAAAACTGTATTAATATGATGAGTTAGTTTGATGAGCCGAACACACCCAAACAGCTGTTTTCTGCAAAGGGCCGCCTGCATCTGGGAAGATCTAATCTGAGACCATTACAACTCAGCAAAGAGATTTGAGATGCTTATCTTGTCACTTCAAAGGGAAACTTTGCTTTACGAGAGCACTGATCTCATTGGCTGGATGCCTACAATGCCGGGGTCTGTGAATCCAGTTTGCAGTTTACTGTAGCCAGTTCATTTTTACTACACATTTAGTCTGACTCACCAGATGTAGACTGTGAGTGTAAGCCTGCCACTGGGCAACTATTTCAGTAGGCATTCCTTTACCTGTCTGCTTTCTGCATTTTAAAGTTTTCACTCTGGTCTTAGCGCTGCCCAGGATGACTGTGATTGGTTTAAAGAAATACAGACCTTTTTTCCCTCTATAGTAGAATGATGTTTGGTGTAGCCAAGCCTTTCTCCAGTGCTGACACAGATGCAGCCCTTATATCATTATTTTTTCGATTTGTACTCACTTTGATTGCTTCGGTTGTCTTCCTTCAAACTTTATTCAAAACTCGAATTATCTAAATGTTTTTATGCTTCGCTAAGGGGAAAAGGTGGGCAGCTGATGAAAAACATCAGATCTGTTTGGACTGTGTGGCGACCCTGTCCTTCCTCTCTGACTGCTGCTGTGTTTGCTTTGCAGGTACTGTAGGTAGGCGGGGACAGAGAGCGAGCTGCAGCGTGGGTAACACCTGAGTTCATTAGCAGAACCGGCACACCTGGGCCCTGTGTGTCAGAGTAGCTTTCAAAAACTCTCTGGAGCTCAGTATCTCTCTTCTTCTTCTCTTCTGGTTTGCGCTGCTGCACCATAAAACATTGCACTGCTACATTTTTTATTAATTCACTTTAATAAAATCATTTGTTACTTGGCCTCTTTGTGTGCGTCTCCCTCTGTGGTCACGGCCGTGGGACCCAGCTGTGACACTGACACAGTCATGACACAAAGACAGCAAGTTTTCATCAGGCGGATCTTACTCTAATGTTTTCCACCATTTGAAGTTTATTGAGTCTCGTTACAAATTCTTGTTGCCGCCCTCTTTGTCGGCAATAATTTCCTGACTGAATTTCCTGACCAATGATTTTCCTGTCTCCTGACTAAAGAACAACTTAATTAGACTTTTTCTAAATCTTGATTTGCTCAGCTTCTAATATTCTCATATTTGTTGTGGATGAAGACGCACATTAAATGCATTTTCTCTTGCAGGTTTGGTGGAAATTCATTTAAAATTTGTGCATCATTTGGATGAAAACCTTGAGTCGATCAAGTTCATTTAATGTCTTAAATCATGACACCTGTCCAACCCCCTAAATTGGGATAATATTTTATAAGGTGAATGAAAGGAGAAGTCCTCTGAAGGTCCTGTAAAGAGGCGTTAGAGTCACCTTTGTTGGATGGACTGTAAAAGCTTGATTTGAAACTCTTTAAAAAACTTTGTTCAGTGTAATATAATATAGTCAAATTCATACGCTCACCCAAAATTTCAAATTTATCTTTAAAAAAACTGATGAATTACTGTCAGCTGACCTTTGCCAGCAAGCTCTGTGAAAAATGTTTTTTTTTAAATGTGCTGAAGGAGGAGATTGAGCTGACTCATTCAGACCACTAAATACTGATATAAATATGTTACAACCTGCAGATAAATATTGAGTTTTTCTCAAGATCCCATGTTAAAGTCATCTATTGAATTGGAGGGAATCTGCTTGTCTTTATCCCACTCTGTCCGCCTAACAGAAGAGGAACTTCATTGTGAAATGTATCTGTTGTGCGTCGAGGCTCCTGGTTCGAGCATTCTTCAAGTGAAACCACACTCTCTGCTCCTGTCATACCTGCCCAGCACACAATGCAAGCAGCAGCTCTGCTTTGTTTGTCAAGACACTCACCAAACTCAGCTCTCCAACTCCCGGTTTAACTCCCACACTGTTAGCGTCTCGCTCGCTTCTTCACCGCCGTGGGAGTATTAACGCGTGACATCTACAACGGCCTGAACGCAACACGCTGAGATTGAGTTCCTCATGCTGCCTATACGAGCCTCTCCTTACCTTCACTCTGAGTTAAGCCAACCCCGCTGCTGGGAAAGAGATGTGACAAAACCAGGGGGAAGGGAAGTGGAAAATAAGGCAGAGCCAAAGCCGAGCTGCCACTCACTGACAGGCGTTTTGACAATCATAGGCTGTCATCACTTTCTGATCAGACCTGTCAGCAGGAAATGCGGCAACAAGACAGCACTGCAGAGAGATGTCCCCCTCCTTACTGTACACACGCACACACACATATTCAGAGTTGTGTTACTGATGTACACACACATCACACCGAGACATGCAAACACATCAAACATGTCAGAAAGTGCTACGTACAGACCCTAAGAATAAAACAGGTTTGGTTACACAGTACATGTGGTGAATCTGCTGTGCTTGCTGCCAGTGCCAGGGATATCCCAAATAAACCCAAAGAGGCAGCTTGCAGTGGCCTCGCAAGCTGACAGCTAATGGGAGAAAAGTATTTTTGATGCAACTGGAAAAGTAAAGTCAGTATGAGCTTGAATTGTTTACCATACGGTCAAAAAACAGCTCCTGTAAATCATTAGATGCAGTTTTCTTGCAGAGGTAATTTAAAGTTCCTCTCAGGAACATGTTTGTAGGTATGTTAAAATCCTCTGTTATGATTAATATTATGTTTAACATAATGGGCTCTGAAATGAGGCTGAAAGAACATCTTCTCTTTATCCTTTGCTAAGCTAATTCTGGATCTATCAATCACAGTCTTCGGGCTCCACCCACCGACGCCGCTTGCACTATGCTGACAGGTGAAAAAGCAGTACGCGTCAAGCTGGCTAACATTAGCACTTGAGGAAACATGACGGATGAATATGTGTAAGAAAAGCCTGGATGTTATACTACATTCACAAGAACTTCTCAGTTTGCTGCGCTAGCTTACTGATCCAACTCAAACGGCCCAAAATGCATTGCATCTCCTCAGGGGATGAAATGGAGGGATGGTGGCAGACAGATGCTTTATATTAGTGAGGGACGGGGAGAGCATCAGTGCTGTATCTTATGTTGTTTTGGTAAAGTGTGAGCTGGAGTTTGCATTTGAAAAACCTGGAAAAGTAAGCAGATGGAGTTGGTTTTTAATGCGAAAATTCAAAGAGTGAACACACAGCTGAGGCAGCCTGAAGACAAAATATGGCCGGACAGACCGGGAGGAAAACTGAAAGAGTCTTAAGAAATTACAATCAAAAGATCCAATTATCATTCTTTGTCCAAACAGAGGAAAACAAGATGCAGAGAAATGAAACAACATCTGTCATGTCATCTGAGTCTAACTGCCAGTCAGAGGAGCCAAGCTGCCATCTGTGTGAATAATGGAAATAAGAAGGGATTTAGAAAAGCATTATTTAATATCTGTAAAGATACAAAGTGGAGGGAGGACTTTGTCTTACTTGCTTTAAATGTTTGAAGAAAGATCAGTTGGATCTTTGAATAATGTTACTTTTGAGCTTTAATATGAGTTCATTTAATGTAAAATTACACAGCTGTTACAAATGAGGTGACCTAAATTTTCAGATTCAAGTACATGGATTTTATCATTTGTGTTTATAAAATTTATTTCCTTACTTAAATTACTTACAAAGCCAGAGCTTTTTATTCTCCAAAACTGTAATCGGTGTATTTATTACGAACTTTCTCAGTACCAGTGTCAAAAAGGAAAGTGGTGCTCAAACTCATGTTGATACCAGGATAAACACATATAACTGTAATTAACCTATGGTTCTGCTTATTATATATTAAATCAGAAAATGTTTTGTTAGATCTGTTTTATTTCAGACAAAAGTTTACTGATAACAGCAGGAAGCCTCAAGGAGTCTTTAACTGTCAATGTTCAGCTCTCCTTACTCACCTCCTCCTCATCCTCTGTGGGACATAAATTACATAAAGTCAGACGCACTGTCCAACAGTTGACGTGTGCTAGCTTTATATAATTTGCTGTCTTCGCCTCTTTCTCTGTGGGTATCAGCATGCGAATCCACCATCGCACCACAGTGCTTCATTGAAACCCGACATGAAGAGAAACTCCACTATGCTTCATGTTTCATATTTATTTGTGCTGCTGCTGTTCATTAGCTGCGCATCTGTCACTGCCGATGATCATTATAACACTAACTGCCACGAGAGCTGCGAAATGACTCTGCAGACATCAGAGGGGCTTGAGTGGCAGCTGTCAGCGTCTGAGATGAAACAATACTGACACACTGTTCATATCGCTGTAGAGTGATTTAGACAATGAATAAAACACAAAGCACAAGTACCTAATTTTTTATCTGGAGTGTGCTTTAATCTTTCATCCCAGCTTCGCTTGTTTATGGTTAAAATGACATTTGAATTAAACTTGAACTTGTCATGACTGTGATGTATTTTTGCAATACACTACATTTGAAATGAGTGCAACTTCCAACAAAAGAAGGTGCAGGTTCGAATGAAATCTCTTATTTAATCTAAATTAAGCCAAGTTAAACTTGAATTCAAACTTAATAGCAGATGCAACATTTTGGAGCTTCTTTTCCCTTTTTTTACATAACTTATAAATAAGTAAAAACCAATGAGTCTGGTTGGTATTTGTTTGTACAAAATCCTCTGAGTAAAAAATAACAACAAAGAGACTAAATCTATACATTTCACATGATCAAAAAAGTGGAAAAAATTTTCCCGTAAAAAGGCTATTTTTTTCAGCTGTAGTTCCAATACAGTGTGTGACTTTGATGATCTACTTCATCCTTGTGTCGTTTTGAGGCATCAGTAGTTTTCTGATCAGTTTGATAAAACTGTGCATAAATTTGCAAGTAAACTGTGCAAAATATTAAATTTTGCACCTCATACCGCAGCCTTAAACATCTTTAAAACACTTGTACACAAAAAGTACAAGAATGAGATTCAAACATAAATATAACTTAAAGCTGAGGTAGGCCGTTTAATTTTGGTGTCATTGCACAGAAATTCCACAATAACCTTTCAGCATATTGCAACTGAGGTGGAAAGAATGCTACACTTCTGCACATCTCCTTGGCTCTGTATTCAGGCTGTGACGGGACTTTCGGCTAATTAAGGTAATTTGAGAGAGCACCATGCAATGCTTCTTAGCGACAGGTGACTTTGCTACAAGCCGTTTGGCTGTTGAACAAGTGATGTGCCTGTTTGCTGGCTCGAGTCGAGTTGAGATGGACCAGTTTACACCGCTGCAACCTTGCCTGCAACTGTTTCATGTCGTCGTGAATATTTGGTGAAAACTGCGCTTAAAAGAGAGAGCAACATCACACACAATAAAAAACAAGCTGGAGCAAAAACAGGGAGGGAAAGGTGCAGTGGAATTGCATCCTTAGGAGTCTCATGCAACAGTTAGCTTGATTTACAGACATTAGGCAGTTATAGGAAGTTTAAGAGAGGAACTG
>JAPXVT010000009.1:12951192-12961592 GCA_029823135.1 Acanthurus reversus
TGGTTTACTGTTAACTACACCCATATAAAAGTGTAATTAGGTAGCGTATTGTAAATGACCATTCACATTTTCTTGATAAAGGTTTAATGTAAAAGCATCAGCATTACCAGTCTTTGCACACAGTCCACAGGAGCACACTCTTTGAGGACATGGAAATCCAATTCAATGGGTAAGAATGAAAACAACGAAAACACAAAGGAAACCATGAGACCATACCTGTTTAAGTCACGCATCATAAGGCTTTGGAAGTCAGATGACATGAGGCGATTGAAGGATGGCCGTGAGAAGAGCCGGTCCTTCGGTCGGTCTGGCTGGTGATTTGTAGGCATGTGGAGCTGCGGGTTCCTCAGGGCGACACTGATGTCATTCAGCAGCCGTGGTAGGGGTCCAAGTTTAAGAATGGCATCCTGCAGCATGCAGAGGTTTTAAAATTTAGAGCACACATCTTTTACCAGGGGGTTTCTGACCTTTTTACAAATGGGAACAATTTTACTGACAGTGTTTTGTCAGTCTGTGCTAAAGAGTGTAGGGTCAGACCAAAAAAGGAGAAAGATAAAAGTAAAACTGATAAATCATGTACTGATGACCTACTTTGGATCAAAGTCATTATCCTTTTGCTGTGGGCTCAACTGGGAAACATAAGGAAAGATAAATCACAGGCAGACTGTGCCAAGTTCAAGGTAGGCACTGCATAAGTCACTCATGATAGCCTATGAACTTATATTACTATTTTTATATTATCATTTTTATGATAATAGATGGGAGTGCCATGATCCCATCAGCTGAATATGTATTGGCCGTGATACTGACCTTGCATTGCAGATTGACTATTGTGCAGATGACTCAAACCTTAGTGTCATTACTGTTGTTGTAAGTTTCAGCGTTCAGTCATCAGTAACATTTATTTAGTCATGAGCCATTAACTCAGTGTAGAGGTTAAAAAAAAGCTGACAACTGCATTAAATACATTCAAATGTGAAGTACTGACAGCACCTTGGAACTTTTAGACTATTATCTTCACTTTTCTGCGGGAGGTTGTTTTGAAACATTGCATGAACAATTTTCAACACATTTTAACATGCAACATATCTGTTAGACATTTAATTTTGGAACAAAGAGAGCATGGCATTGCTCAGAACTCAGTACTGATAGATATCCTTATTTCAGGTACCAGTCAATGTGTTTGGAGAGGAAAATTCAAATGGGTGCATCCCTAATAATAAAACTATTCTACTCAGCATTTTCTGGAGCCCAGCTCATGTCTGTGCCTTGGAGGTTTTAAGCCTCTACTTTACACAGAATGATTCACTTATTCGTTCCTATAATTCAAATGTAATTCATAAGACAAAGAACATGTCTGTCGTGAAACAGAACACAGCAATTAAAAGTACATAGCGCTCCACATCTGTCCACCTATGAGACAATTATGGCTGAGCATAAAATATTTAGAACTTTCATTATGGAAAGACTGCAGTGCAATTTCAATGAATTAACAGCGCAAACAGTAGAGTTAAATATTAAAGTATTAATTTAACCTCAGGTTTAATGGAGTTAAACAGTATTCAATTATTCATGGTGTATCTGTATGATAGAAAACTGCAGGACCTCATTTTCCAGCTCTCTCAATCCTTCAGTTAGAAAAATAAATTGTATTTAATGTTTAATTTTATGTTCCAGTAGCTTATCCCATCTTTCGCCTACCTTGCTGAGCTGGCCCATGACTTCCCACAGTAAGCTGTGGAGCATTGACAGTTCTCTGCCGAGGTCAATGTATCCCTCGAAGCCTCCGGCGTTTCCTCCTGTGTCCATGTTGGAAATCTCATAAAGGAACTGCTGCATGGAGCCCCACTCCATCTCCAGGAACTCATTCATGAAGTACATGTATTCCTCCTTTGGTCCGAATCTGCCGAGACAACAACGACAGGATCAATCAACATCTAATAATCGCATCGAATGTTTTTGGCTCAGGAGTGTCACACACTGTGAATTCAAAAGGTATTTGGACAGTGATTTCTTTTTAGTTGTTGTTTTGAACTGTAAATGTCCTGCACCTATAATAAATCAGTCTAACAACGGTGAGTATGCTTACATGCCCATTCCAGTCCTTTCTCAGTGTTTGTTACAGTTAAAATAGGATATTTGAGGTTGTAAAATACTTGTTTTGTCAGCCCAAAAGTCCAAAAGCTAAGCCTACTTAATTAGAAATCTTAGCTGGTGTGAGATGACAAATGATGACGGAGACTCACTTGCTGAAGCTGGCCAGGTTCTGCATCACCTTGGCTATGAGTGTGAGTGTGCGAGACGTGCGTTCGGCAGGATACTCCTGCATCAGGTTAAACAGGGAGGGAGACATTATGGCAGGGCACATGAAGCGAAGAAACAGAGAAGAGCTGATGAGGCTGTCGGCAAGATCCTCTCTTCCACGCTCAGCACATCTGGCTCTCCATGAGGCGAAGACTTCCTTTAGCTCCCGCGGAAAGATGCTGAAACAAGAAACTGATTTTAATACCCATTTTTAAAGAGGACAGTAGGATAAATTCAGCATCCCTGCAGAAGTCTGCACGGTCATGAGATTACAGCAGATGGAAAATTACTGGGCGATAACCTGCCCAGGATGATGAGTGTGTTTATGAAACCATTTCTGAAACTATCTGACATGATGTTGATGGTTTTACTGATTATATCCCTGGGACAAAAATATCTAAATAGTTCATAATCATGTCCCAACTGAGCAATTTCTGTTTAAATAATCAGAGTTTGCAAAAAGAAAGCTTTCATATTGTTGTTAGAGACAACTTTAGAGACAACTGGAGCCAAGATATTGACTGTTGGCAGTGCAAAATTGTAAATGTACAGGGAAAATCTTAAACTGGACAAAAAAAGTCATCCAACCAAATAAATAAGGTTCTTTGTCCATAATGTTCCAGTAAATTGTAGTTTTGTTCAACTTATGTTATCTTCTCAAATAAATAATTTTTCCTTTTTTTATTTTGTTTATTTTTGTCCATCTACCAATGTAAAAGGTTGGGATCAACAGAAAGAGAGAGTATGGCATTCTGAATTACTGCAAAACAAAGAGGGTTAAGACACTCTGATCAATCAATGCTGCCCTCAGGAAAGGTGGGACACATTTTGCACCTCACATATACACCAAAGAGTTGGATTTCAGACTCTACATGGCACCAATCAATACAGTCACAGCGCAGATACATGCATTCAGTTCTCTGTTGTGTATAAATGGGGAAAAACTCACCAGAGAGAGTTGATAATCTTGCAGAGCAACAGCTCACAACACATGCGAAGGTTGGCCTGATGGTCGGCGAGGACTGACGGAGGGACGCGCATGGGATCCACCTCACAGTTCTCCTCAGATTCATATAAGGCTCGAATGAAGTCACCTATAAGTTGTGGACCACACTGTCATTATGTTTGTTAAAATGTATCATGAGAAACTTCAGCCTTACACTAATTTGTAAGATGGATCAGGATGACATGGTTGCACATACGAACCCGCAAGCCAAAGAATGAAGTTATGTCACTTAGACACTGTGTAAGATGACTACGACAGCATACAAAAATGTTGAGATGAGTAAATAATAATTTGTTAAACAATGGATGTTTAGAGGAAGTCAATACTGAAACTTAAATAAATAAATCTAAAAAGTACAGAATTTGTAATAAATAGTGAAAAACATTTAAACATGGATAGCATGTCTTTCTTTATATTATTACAGTGTAAAGGATTTTGTGCATCAAGAAAAAACCTTAAATCAGCTTTTCCAACTATTATTTTTTTTTCATCATATACAATATAAAGCAATAACTTAGCATTTTATGTTGTGAAACAGAAATGTTAGCAAAACACAGTTATAGTTTGCAGATTTGACATTTAGACAGACCTTTTTCGGCTTGTGTTTCTAAAAATGTTGAAACCACAATGAATTAAACTTATTTGGTAAAATGTCACAAATGTATCACACATGCAGATCAAACCAACTCAACATAAAACAATGCTGGAATTAAGCCTCGTTTGACATGTTACATGTTTGAATTGTTTTGAGTTTTCATTCAGGCGGTGGAGTTCACGTACACAGTGGTTTAAAGTTTGGTTATTCTGCAGCAGCCTCACCTATAGCTTCCTTGAGGTATCTGTGACCTATCAGTTTGAGGTACTCTTCCACAGCCTTTGTAGCTAGCGTGTTCTCGCGAAAGATCAAGTGCTCGCGGTCCATGAATCGATCCACCTCACACATCGCCATGTCTGACAGGAACTCCTGCAGAGAGATTACATTTTAAGTTCAAAGTCTATAAAAAGGAAATGGTACTTTTTTTAAAAAAAATAAGAAACAAACCTACAGAGAGCTGAGGCATGTGCACAGCAATGATTTCTGGAAAAATAACATGCACTCTGGTCAACATTTAAACCCTTCTTCACCTTTGTCTTCCCTGTGCTTTGAAGGATGTGCACCAGAGCAAACGCCACCTCCTCTTTGCTCTTCACACTCAACAGCGGCTCCAGAACTGCACACAGTGTTCGGTAGTTGTTGGTAATGTACTCGGCGAACTCCTTGTACAGCTCCATCGGGAGGATGTTCATTGTCTGGTAGCGAGACTTGACACGTAGTGAGGCGTTGATCACTTTGGCACTTCCAACACCACCGCTTTTGGCCAAGACACTGGACTGAATCACCGGGTACCACTGCTCAACGAACTGCCGGCCCGTGATGCTAGAGATGGGGATGCTGACAAGGCCAAGATATGTGCTTTTCTCCTGGATTACCAAGCAAAAAAACACTTCATTTTTAAAATCTGAAGCAAAAAAATGTTTCTTTCACCCAAAAAGATCAACACAGAATATATTACCTTGCGTCTTTTTTTGTCAGTTTCCTTATATAGATGCAAACGAAGGCTACGAATTGTAGGCAGATTGTTAAACTCAAAATGCTCGCCCCAGAAGACGGTGTCGGTGCGGGGTTTGCTGGTGGTGCGTGCGTACAGCATGTCATCCAGACACAGCTCGCAATAGTAGCGCTTCTTAGCTGGAAGGTCTCGAGCTTCAATGATCCACAATTTAAGCACATTGTCCACCCGTCTGCTGTTGTCCTTAAAATGAAACGAGGAGTTCTATTACTGCATTATAACAGTCCTTATTACCATCTGTTCTTAATGTTACAACCCGGACCCTGTGATAAAATGACAGGTCACCAGGTTTCAGAGCCTTTCGACTCATTGTGATTCAAAAATAAGGATGTCTATTATATTTACCTTGTTTGGTTTGACAGCTCTTTGCAGATTTTCAATCCACTTATCTCTTTCTGAAGCTGATCGGCAGGCAAAACATTTTGTCCCTGAACTGGTGGTCACCTGTAGACAAAAATAATATTTTAGTGTGTCCATTACTACGAAATATAGATTATAGATGGGTTTCACAGCAGACATCTTGAGGACCAACAGAGTCCTGAATGAAACGATTAATGAAACGATGGCTTCGTTTCATTAAGTGTCACAGAAAGCCAGTTCATTGAGTGAGCATGCACAGTACCAGAGCTCTGAAAGAAGCTCACCTAATAACCTGATGCAGGGAAAGCACAGGTAAAATTACTGGCATTAGTGATGGGTGCTTCAGTTTAGGTGAGGTTGTTCAAGAGCTCTGGCACTGTGCATGCTCACTCATTGACCTGGCTTAATGGAACAGAGCCATTGTTGGTCACACCTGTGTTGGTTCTCAGGAAGTCTTCTGTGAAACCCATCAACAAGGCTGCAACCAAAAACTATATTGACTATCAATTAATCTGTTGATCCTTTTTCCTGATGAATCAGTTAGTGTAACAAGGTGACCTTTCAAAATTGTCTGCTTCGTCCATAGCTCAATATACTAAGTTTACAGTGAAATAAAACAGGGTAAAACATTCATTATTAAGTAGGAACCAGAGAATCTCTTGATATACACGACAAAGACGATAAAATAATTTAAAAGTATCGCCTCTTAACTTTCTGACATCTCATTTTCCTTAAAATTCTTAAACCACTAGGTCACATCATTTATACAATTCAGAGAGAGGCGAGAAGTGGTTGTGTAATGGCCCCTGATTTGATGTCTTTACTCAGATCATTTTAACATGTTCAGTAAAAAAAATCAACTCATGTGAATGAAAAGGTTATACAAGAAAAGAGACCTCAAAACAGTACTCTTGTCCTAAAATGCTAGAGTGGACAGGTTTGATTATGGCGTCTTCATCCAAAACTAGGTCCAAAGCCTCCGCAGCACTGCTAGGAGAGAGTAGGGATTCATGGGAGTGGGATTCTTTGAAGCTCTGCATCAGTCGAGTCCTGGTGAGAGAAGAAGAAGAGGGTTTTATCTACTTTCACAATTCATACCATAATTCATCTTTATATACTGGATAAAATCTGGTCTTTAGATAAACAACCCAGATATGTTTTCATATAACAAAAAAATGAGTCACTCCTGCAATTTCTGTATGATTTTTTTTAAGATCTTATCCTTTTATAATGAGTTTATGGAAAAGTTAAGACGACCAGGTTTTCAGTTCTGCCGTTTGCAGTTTGGTCTGTTGACTCGACACATGCGACTCATGCTGCATGTTAGAAAATGTGTCTCGGTTTGTGGTTTAGTCTTGAAATGCAATTCTTTAATTTCCCAACTGATGTAACCGCACAAAAATTAAAATGCTAATGCAATGCTGGTATTTCTGGTGTGGGACAACATGAAAACTGTGTGTTGCAGTTAAATTGGTCTGGAGAAAAACACTCTAGCGCAGATATAAAAAAATACAGAGAATTATGCCTGATCATAGGGTAACCTTTAGAGTAGGAGAAAGTGGTGGAAGAGAAAGTAAAAAGGTGAGTCAAAGCCCTCTCTCAGGGGAAAGAAGGTCAGTAGGCCAAGTGGAAAAAAAGTATTAAGGAAGATAAGAAGACTGATCTCATGTCTGTACAACAGACCTAAAGGTGAAGCTAGAGCCAGCGAGTGTTAGCTTAGCCTGGCATAAAGGCTGTGAGTAGAGAGAGCTGGTGTGGTTCTGTCAAAAGGTATAAAAACATAATTTTCCGACATGTTCATTGAGGAAGAAGAAACTGTAAAGCTGAAAGAGTAAATACCAAGGTACAAGAAGCAGCTGTTGACTTTGGTTTAAATTAGCATAAAGACAGCTAGCCTAGCTCTGTCAAAAAGTTGAACAAATCTATCTACCAATACATCTAAATCTTACAAAAAACATGATATATCTCATTTGTTCAAAAAAAAATCAGAGGTTATGTGCTGAACTTTTCTTTTTAATTAAAGGGGCATCAGGAGGAGGATTTTGTTACCTTCAACCAGAACAAGGCTGGCTGTTTCTCTCTGTTTCCTCTAAGCTAAGCTAGCCGGCTGCTGCTGTAGCGTTATACAAACATTAGCGAACGATCAATCTTCCCATCTTACTCTCAGCAAAAACTGGAGCAAATTTCCCAGGATGTATTTTGGATTTTATGACATTAGTTTTAGAGAAGATTAAAAAATCTAGAGTTTAACAAGAACAAAAATGTTTAGTTAGTGTCCTGCATCTGTTCAAGTGTAGCTCAACATTTAAGGAAATACACTTTAGTTAGCTGAGAAGATTGATACTATCCGTCAAATAAGAAGCAGATGGTTTTCTTGGTCGGCAAAAACACATTTTAGACACAAAAAAAGGACTACCAAAAAGAAGAAAAATCAAAATTAGTTTAAATGTTTGCAATATTTGGAATGTTTTCATTGCTCTTTTAGATTGCAAACTAAATCTCTTATGTCCCTCTTTCCAAACCCACCAGACTTATTTGATAAAAACAGTAGCCTAATTTAGCACAGAGGACATGGGAGTTGCTGGACAACTCCTCCCTCAGCTGGTTCATTTCTTTGTGTTAATCTGCGGCTTTGGTGCTTCCCAACTTATCCTGTTAAACTTTAAAGTCACACATAACACAAACAAACTCGCCTATGTGGGCTGTTGCAGACCAGCACTTCCTGTGTTCTGCGAGGTAAAATTGCTTTTATTGCCAGTGAAAGTCTAGTGGCTTTGAAGAGATCATAGATTTATACAGCTGATTCAGTTTCCTCTTTAAGGGGCTATATGAAGGCAAGGTAAAGAGGTAAAAATATTCTTAATATAGCATACACTTAAACTGATGTTGATTTTTTTTTTTTCCGACCTTGCTTTATGTAGTTTCATTGTGTTTGGCTGCAGTCCCCATCCACAGCAGCACACTGCTGAGCCTCCTGCACCACAACCCTGCTGCTTCTCTAAGCTAGGGGAGTTTAAACCTTCATCGGCTCTAGGTAGTACACAGACAATAGATGAGTCTCTGATACAGAAGAACTTCAAAAAACCTGAACTGTCTCTTTAAGATTGTAAGTTGGGGGAAACTACTCACCTGGCTCAGTAGGAATGTAAAAAATCTGCCAACCAGTACCTCTAAAGCTCACCAGTTAAAGGTGAAGTTTGTTTTGTTGCACATTAAGCTTTATAATGAGGATATTTCCGTTCGTATACAATGTTCTACAGCAATATATTGACAAACGTCACAGTCCCGAGAGCTGGAGCTCGTTGCTGACGTCACCACTAGCTGAATACAACAGAGAAGCATGTGCACTCAGCCAATCTGTGGAAAAATACAATGAACGCTCATTTTAAGACATGAAACTCGCTGAATGTTCTGGAATATACAACCCGGAAATGGCTCTTTCAGTTGCTTCACAGAACAAACAAACAGCCGTTTCCGGGTTATATGTATCTGTGTTTAGCTTCGTGTCGGTACATAAGAGGACACCACTAAATGTTCAGTGAGTTTCACGTCTTTTAAAGCAAGCATTTATTGCAGTTTCACGTCTTTTTAAATGAGCATTTACTGTACTTTTCAACGGATTGGCTGAGTGCACAGGCTCATTAGCAATGAGCCCCAGCTCTCAGACTGCGCCGTTCTTTATAATAATGCTGTAGAACATCATATATAATCAGAAAAAAACTTATTATAAGGCTTAATGTGCAAAAGAAATTTCTCCTTTAACATAGGCTAAGGTATTTCAGTTTTACATCAGAGGGGAAGATGGTTTATTGTATTTTATCCATAAAATAATTTTCAGCCCCTTTTAAAATACCTGTGTACTATTTCTTTACATGAACCTTGAAGTGGCAGACTTACAGTAGATTGTGTGATGTGCAGTGGACAGTTTGTAATGTTAAAATCCATATGTTTTGATCAAGAAATGAAAAAGTCAAGTCAGACTGAGCATGTTTACTGTTTCTTGAGACATAACCATGAAGAGAGCTCTAAAGACAAGCGCATAATGAAGACCACTGCTCTATAAAAAATAAGAATTTTACTTCTTAAGCCAGTGTAAGATTACAGTTGGTTCTTGCAGTGGCAAATCTTGGATTTTTGTAAATCAGGGGCCATAAAGGGGCCAGAATTTACACAGAGGGGCCACAAATATCCATGCAGAATTCCTGACTCAGTAAGGTGTCCATCCTTGTTACTGTTAGCTCTGTAGCTTTGAGCAGCGTCCATTTTGGTGCATTCAAGTCACATCAGAATTACAAGATTTCTGCTTCTGACACCTTCATTCACATCGGAATTGCCAGGTCTCACTTACAAGTGCAATTGTAAATTACAAAATTGTAAAAAATTGTAAAAAAGATCTTTCCTATTACTACCCTTTTTGTGATTTATTATTAAGAGTAAAGTGACTAGTTTATATTAAACAAACAAACAAACAAACAAACAAAACAGGGGCACTGCAGGGGCCAATCTGCTCAGGCCAATGCCGCCTGGCCTTGTCCCTGGATCTGTCCCAGGTTTCTTGACTAGGAACATAAGAAAAGTTTAACTAATAATAATTTCATGCAAATGAGGAAAATTTTCACCTAGATGATACAAAAGTCTTCTTCGTAAAAGTAAAAATTGATGCAGTGGTACACCACAAGACTTTTTCTAACACAGGTATCAAAAAATATTAATTAAAAAAAGATAATCAATGTTGTTTCTGGTATTCTTCTGTTATTTGACCCGTTTCTAAGATACAATCAAAAATCATGATCTGCTCAGCACAAAGTTTCAGTGGTCTTCAAGTTTCTCTCTGGTCAGCACATTGGTAATTTAGAGCTCACGAGGCAGTGGACTTGATGATCTCCAGGCATAACTCCACATATTTTCAGTGACATTTTCAGCCTCAAATCGGCCTTAAACAGCTAACCCCAACAGTACATGTTTCACCCAGTGACAAAATGTTAATGATGAACTATACTACCACAGATTCATGCACAATACAATGTGGTTTTCTTTCTGAACGCTCGGTCTCATTTGGCAAAAAACCCCTTAATAAGGTCTATTTTTCCCTGAATTTGCAAATGCCTTAATACTATTGG
>JAPXVT010000009.1:13064744-13076911 GCA_029823135.1 Acanthurus reversus
GTGAAAGCTAACAGCTAACAGCTGCATGTGTGGTAAAGCAGCACAGCTAAGCCATCGTGGCTAACATTAGCCACATCAGTTAGTTGTATAACAACAATCCCAACACTACATCACATGACCTGAGCATGACTGTAATGCTGCTCTGGCTTCTGAACAAATCAAACTATATGCAGAGTGCACCGTGGGTAGTTCAAGGAACCTGGGAGGTTAGAGCACTGACAAAAAAACACAGGCTGCTGACTGACACTGATGAGCAACACTTGCTCCAATGACACAGTGAAATATGAAGGACTGCACTTTTCCTTTTGAATGATGAGATGTTAACAGCAAACTGACGGACAGTGAACACAGCAGTGTCAGACCATGTGACTGTGTTTCTGAGCATGCTCACAGCGAGGACGGGGCGTTACCACTCGTTAGACAGCTGAGCGCTAAAATGAGCCAGTTCACATTATTATTAAGCAGAATTGACATTAAGTTTCAGGGACGAACGTGTCAACTAATTCCTGTTAGCTCTTTTACTCTTCATTCTAAACAAGTGATGCATCAGCAGGTTTTTCTCATTTTGTCGACACAACAGTTGCTGCATTACAGGCTGGAAACGCTCACCTTGTCAGCTCCTTCCTCCCCCTCTCCTCCGTCTCCCAGGCTCTCTGCAGCAGCAGTCGTCTCCTTCAGCAGAGTGGGGATAACATCATTTGCAATGTCAAAGAACTCCTTGTAGATCTCCTCATCTTCACGGAAATAGTTATAGCTGCAAGAGCAGGTGAGAAGAAGAGGACTTAAACAACAGATGGGAGTGTGACAGAATAAATCCTTCATATGATATGACTCAAAATGCCGGAACTATACGAGCCAGCCTTTTTTTTTCCCATCTACCGAGTGTCTTAGCCCAAACAAAGAAATCTTTGCATGAGGTTTCAGTTGAAAGGTTGTTTCTGACATGTTGAAATCTTTGAGGATGGAATGCTGATGTGCCAACATGTTGATTAATGAACGTGCTGCAACAGTGCAGACATGACAAGAAGTCAACTCTGTATTCGTAACAGTGGATTCTTTGTACATTATGCAGCACACTCAGAGGCAAGCTGGAATTGAGAAACAATGGGGAGCAGGAAAAGGAAGCAGAGAGATGGGGAGGGAATGTGCGGCCTGGTGGGTCACTGCTGCTATTTTTAGCCCAGTTTTTTAAGAGGAGACAGTGTGAGGATGCTGAGCTGGACACTTCCTCACTCAGCCACCGCACCCTCTCAAGCTGGAAGGGACTCGGCTTCTTTTTGTAGTGGAGGTGTCAAAAAAAAAAAGACAAAAACTTTACCAAGCAGAGCTCCAACTCAGCTGTGATATCACTTTATTTTTGGCTGGACCGCAGCAGCGGGGCCAGCCCAACAAACACATTTGTCTGTGACTGAGTGACCACGACTCAGGATTGGTCAGACAGTCATTACTCTGTCCTCATTGGCTGTTGCCATTTCAAAATTAATCAACATGACTAGTCATTACTTTGCCAGGGGGCGTTTTGATGTGTGGAGAGAAATCTGGCTAAGCAAGACGACTGTGAATTTAGATCACAATTCTCCCACACGATTCACATTTTTTCACCCCCTCCACAAAGAAATATCGCACAGAAACAAAAACAAACAAAATAAACAACAAAACCTTAAAATTAATCCTAAAGCTAACAGGGATCCAGAATAGGTGTGATGTGTTCACGTTTACATGTGCCAGTAAAAAAAACCTACATAAGCTGTACAGAAATAAATCTATACAAGGGTTTTGGTAAGTGCATTCCTAACCTTTTATTTATTCTTTTTTTCTATGAACAGCAAAGGAAAATGTAATTCAATCCGCTACTTCAGTGTAAAACATCAGCTCTGGTAAAAATGAATAAGGTCTCAACCCAAAAGGAAACCCTGTGGGGTTGAAACGTTTTCTGCAGTCTCTTCAGCACTGGCTGCTGTACTCCAGTGTGCAGAGAGTCTTTTTTCTAATTACCTTAACATGTGGTATTGTAGCATTGTGTGGTTCTGTGGACTGCACCACCTTCTGGATCAATAAGACTACACGTCTGACCTATAGACTGTGCTCCTGGACGAGTGGACTTCACCTCCCTCTGGATCTATACACTCTCATATATCTTATAACTCAAAATGTAGCAGCTACATTGTGATTGATTTGTTGTTGTGTTCTGTACATGTGACATCTGTTGCACGTCTGTCCGCCCGAGGCAGAGGGATCCCTCCTCTGCGGTTCTCTCACAGGTTTCTTATTTTCCCTGATTCTTTCCATCGATTCAGGGTTTTTTAAGTTTTTCCTCACCAGGTGAGGGTCTAAGGACAGAGGATGTCACACCTGTGCAGTTTGTGAAGCCCCCTGAGACAAACTGTAATTTGTGATTTTGGGCTATACAAAAATAAATTTGATTGATTGATACTTGAAAGCCTTCTTCACACTACCACGATATCAAATCGTAAAATGCATTTCATATTTTTTGACTAAAAGCAGTCAAGTAAAAAATACGTTTATACTAAAAATATTGGAAGCAGTCTTAAAAATCCTGCATAATGACAAAACTGAATGGAGAGAGAGCAAAAACGCTGCTGCACCTGTGCGCGCCGCCACCTTTGATTATCAGCAATAAAATTCTTTGTTTTTATTTTTATTTGTCATGCACTAGTTTGAGTTGCATCTCCAATTTAATTGTTTGCTCTGCTTGCAATGACAATAAAGTCTGTATCTTAAACTGCCTTTAAGGTGGTTTGATCCCTAAATTTATATAAAAAATATACTGAGGCATGTCTGCAGTGATAGCTACAGCCTTGAGTATGTCTCAGTCTTGTTTCATAGTGCAGTTTAGACCTATCTGGCAAAATCTCTATGAGTTTTTGCAAAGGAGCACATTAAAAAGACTTTGAAACAAAACTGTAATGGTAATATCCAGATAAACTGTTTCCGCACTCTGATCGATGCGCACCACACGTTTGATTTGTTTATGATAAATGTACGTCAGAACATCATTTCCAGTCATGAGGCCACAGATCACTCACTGTCAGCATGACGAGCAGATTTGCTGGCATCATTCAAAGGAACCCTGCAGGCCCGGTCAGCCAGGCTAAACTACAGGACACTAACCTAATAATATTTTGGACTCAAGCACTTACAGGCCTGTAATCTCCATCCTTTATGAGCATAAAGACACTAAGCCTGCATATGATAATAGGGGCATATGGAGAATAAACAAGACATGACATGACAAGACAAGTAATGTGATTTTCTGAACTTACCAGGCTGTTCTCGTTGTTCTTCTATTTACCTTTACCCACTTATCCACATTACTGATGATTATTCATCAAAAAATGTCACTGGGTTAATATTTTGTGAACTCACCAACAGTCATCCTTACAATACCTCTCAGCATCAAGGTATTTGGTCAAAAATATTGTGATATTTACTCATTTATTACCTCAGTCACTCCCACCCATTAGAATGCACAACAAGTCATCGGTCACAACCTATGTGATGAGAATTACCGATATGGACCGATATGAAACATCATTATCGTGATAGATTTTTCAGCTGCATCGGCCAACAGCATGGGTGTTTTCAGGTGTCGTGGCTTACACTTGAAGAGGACGAAGCCATCATTACTGGTGTAAGTAACACCTTTTCCTCAGCGTCTGCTGTGAGGAGACACCTGTGAGGCTCAGATTATTTACATCTTTATGAGTCTGGTTAGTATTGGTTAGTTTGCTCATCATTCCTGGATATAAAGCTCCACCCATCATCAACCTGAGCAGAGCTATGACAAGCCTTCCTCACAGCAGGAAAAACACAGATGTGGCTGACAACATGATAGTGAGCCAGCATGCACAATACCAGGACCTGAAACTTAGGCAGAAAAAATTGAAATGAAACTATAACAAATTTTATTTAGACCTGTGGTTTTTCTTACAGGATCGAGTCAAAATGTATTCGCACGACAGAGAGAGCAAAGCTCCAAGTCTCCGTCACCATGTAAGATAGATAGATATATAGATATATTATAGAAATAAATCCCAATGGAATTATTAAGGATCCTAATACATATGACTGAGATAGATAGATAGATAGATAGATGTTTAATCAAAAAGGTAAACTACAGATGACCTCATTTCATTTTCACTTTTGTGTCTTTTTCACAGAGAAACTAAAGTGTAAAGGCCAATACACAAGTCAGACTCAAACCAAGGCTTTAAGCCCATTTCCTCATTTCTTCCCTGTTGTCAAGTTGACAGCATCTCCACAGCTCCACGCAGCCTGCGAACACACAGCTCTGCCAGCAGAAACGAGCAGACAGGCAGCTCTGAGGACGAGGGGGGTGGATATTATTGCTCCCTAGTTTGAGCTCATTTTTTGTCTGTATTTTCCTCCCCCGTTCAAAAATCAATCAGCATCACTTTACCACTTCCTTGCAAGGCCTTGCTGGGCAGATAGCCATCACATCACATGCACGCGAGCCTTAAAAGCACAGGGAGATTCCTGTCAGACGTGAAGTGTCGTGATGAATAATCTGGACACCTGAAGACATCAACGACGGATGAAAAACATTTTCTGCAAGACGAAAATTTCGCTCTAACAGGCTCATTTCCAATTTGAGCTTTGGTGTTTGAGTGTTTTGCAGAATTTTTATCTTTTCAGATGCACAATTTCCCAAACGGGCATGAAAAAAATTGTGAATTTAAATACGAGCTCATTTAAGCCTTCAGTTCTGTCATAATCGCCTTCAGTGATGTTAAGGGGGGGGGAGGCCTGATAGCTGACAGGCCAATTTGCACGGCTCACAATTAAAATCCAAATGTGTCACAAATAGCAGCCGATTGCGCGCTCGCCTGCACGCTGACATCTGCGCTCATTCTTGGAAATCACACCGCAGCTTGTCACGACCTGTATTAGATTAAAGACAGGCCCGATTCACAAAATCGATCCTGCTGTTTGAAGCAAACGGTTGCAGAACACGCCCATCGTCTCTTCCTCATGATGTCTTAACACATAAAAAATCCTCCGCTGCAAGACGCCATCAGCCTCAGACACTTAAATATTATTCACGCCACATCTGAAGCTCACCTTTTTCCTGCGCTGTGGCTCCTCTTCAGCCGGGAGATGGTGATGAGGAGGATGAGGAGGATGATGGTGTGTAAACGAGGCTGTTGCTGTGAACCGAGTGATGATGCGGTGCGGTTTGGAGGAGAGAAGCCCACGCCATCCACACACACTCAGTGATGTGCAGGGGTCCCCTCCCCCATGCAAAACCCTCACGAGCGCACGAGCACATTAACGCCTTCGTATCTGAGGGGGGAGTTTGGCGCATTTCTGCATCCAAACTGCGCACATTTCCACCACTTTCCCACAGCTTTGAACGGGCTGGTGCGCAATTTACATTCAAATGGTGCTAATTATATCTATGTGCAAAAAAATTTTTGAGCATAAATGAAGAAACATTAAATTCACACACGATTTGTCTGTCGTCGCACGCATGCGCGCTCAAACCCTTTTGCTTTTTACAAATACTAAATAATTGTAAACATTTGTAAATATTTGCATCAAAATGTTTGCACGGACAGCAGACACGTGCATGCGCACCTGACTTTCGTTGCCATGCCAACCACTTGATATATTCTCAATTCCTTTAACTGCACCAAGAGCTGCCATGAAGAAAAACGTGAGCTTTTCTCGCATACAGTGTGATGTCATCATCAGCCGAACCATTCAAATAAAATCTTTGTATGGACACAGGAAATGAACGTTTACTATTCTTTTTTCTATTTGTCACATGGATGGAGCTGTGCAGTACTGAAATGTGCAGCAGAGGGACTTCAGTCCAATATTTAAGTCAGCTGAAGAGACTCAGGTGAATTTGCAGGGTGTCAAAATATTCTACCATTAAAATTTTCAGATACTCATGGAGGAATGGTGAACTTATACCTAGATCTAGGTGTAGTATATAACAAATATGAAGACAACAGCATATGGCCATTACATTTTGCATAAATTTGCATTGTAGAAAGTGATTACTGGCGCTTTAGTGACAGCCTGACTGCTCTCTTTCACCACCTTTAGGCAAAACCTTTCACCTCCACACAAGACACAAGAGGTGAAAAATGCTTCATCTCTTCTACAATTGAAGCTTATCATAATTTACTGAGCAGGTAAAATAGAGCAAACTGATGCACTTCAATCCCCAAAGTGGCGACACTTCAATCATAAAACAGTATGTATGAATGAGAAGGAAAAAAACACCCCAAAACTTGTACTAAAAATGTTTATTCCTCAAAGGTCTTCATCTGTACAATGGTTGAAAAAACAAACAAAAAACAACAACAGGTGGTTAAATTATTCTCACTATTACAGACCTGACTAGATCTTAAGTTGTTTAAAAAAAGGCTCAATGAGAGCTTGCTTCAGGATTACGGTGGCATTGGTGCTCTCATAGGAACACGGGGTGGGACGCTGGGGGGCCTCGGAGGCATTGGAGGTCCTCTCTGGAAGCCAAAAGGAGGAGGGCGAGGGGCTCCGTAGCCGGGGGGAGGCATGGGGGGAGGAGGGCCTCTCATACCTGGAGGCACAGGTGGACCTGAGAGAGAAAAGAGGAAAAACATCTTTGTGTTTCAAAAGTCCAACGCAAAACTCAGTTGTCAGTCAACGTAGCCATGGCAACATGGGTCTCTGTCAACACTACAGATCTTTAAATCTATTCTGCTGCATGACAATGATAAGTAGAAACTAGGCTATCAGTTATATTGACAATATTGCTGTGAGGCATTTTCTGCTGTAATAACATGTATTGTTTGTACATCGAGAAGACTTCTTTAACATCAAAGATTCAGCTACAGTGCTTACCCATGGGTGGTCCGTACGGTGCCCTGGGTGGCATGCCCATAGGCGGAGGCGGGGGCATGCCAGGGGGCGGCGGTGCCCGTGTTTGAGCTGATCCTGGGGGAGCAGGAGGCGGAGGCACCATGCCAGGAGGAGCAGGAGGGGGCATGGGCATCTGAGGCATACCTGAGAAACACAAACATTACAGTCAGACGGACATGCTCAAATAAGTTACTAGTATCGTGCATCGCCATATATGGTCAACAGTGCAAAACAATGGGCTTTGAATGATTAAAGTAAATAAAGTTACTGACATGAGCAAAAAATGCTAAGCTGTTTTATTATTAAAAATATACTGAAGGAAAGTATGACTTTGTCCATTGATGTTTAAACACCGTATTTTTACATAAACTACTTGAAACTACTATGGAATCAATCTCTAACAAACTGTTACCTGGATGCATGTTGCTGGGAGGGAAGGGTGGTGGTCCTGGTGGAGGCCCACCAGCACCAGCCTGTGGGCCTGGTGCCCCGGCGTTTGGAGGCATGGGCATTGCAGGGGGCATTGCTGGAGGCATCGACCCAGGAGGAGGAACAGGTGGGAACACGGGAGGTGGCATGCCTGCACGAAAACAAGTCGTAATTTATTTTTCTACTATTACAAAATGTCCAGCTGTTTCTGGAATATGTGGAAGCAGCACATGTCAATTAAATAGATTTTCTGCAAAAATCGTGTCCATTTTCACATAGAGCTGTGATTTCATAGCTACAATTTTCACATTTTAAAGTGTATCAGGTTTGAATGACAAGGAAATTAAACATTTAAAGCATAAAGGCAACAAAAGCCACTACAACAGGCTTTTTTTTTTTTAACTTATGTGTCAAACCATACAGAAATACGCTGTACTATGATGACCTGTGAAAGCAAATGACTTGAAATCTTTATCTTTTAATTTATTATTAATGAGATCTTTTCATATATGCTGATGAATATGACTGAAATGGTGCAATATACTGCAAAAGTGGTGCATAAAGTATGACTCAGGAAAGGGCAACTGCACACAGACACACACTGTATTTTGCTCATACCTGGCATGGGCATCCCGGCTCCCAGAGCAGTTAGGACGGGTGTCGGAGCAGTCGGTGGGGGCGGAGCGTCTGCAAACAGCTGATGTGGCCTGTCTGCCTGTGAGAGAGGGTTTTGAGCAGCAAGGAGTCGCTCTGCAGCTGAGCCGTGTCGTTCTCCCTTGGAATCCTTCTTGAAGGCGTAGGACACTGTGATGGGTCTGTTGCAGAGGTACTGGCCGTTCATAGCCTCAATGGCGGCATCTGATGCATCAAAGCTTGCAAAATTGATGAAAGCGTAACCCTTGGAGTTGCCTGTGTCTGGGTCTCGCATGATCTTTGGCGTCTGGAGGATCACGCCAAAGGCACTGAATGTGTCATAGAGCAGTTTCTCATCAATCTCAGGGTCCAGATTTCCGATGAAGATGTTGGCACCCACATCCAGGTTTTTGTTGTGCGCCGAGGCCTTATTAACTCGAATTGGTTTGCCATATAGCTTTATCATATTCATGATTTTGATGGCATAGTCAGCATCTTCTTCACTAAGAAACTCTACAAAGCCATAACCTAGCAAAAGGCAAAAAAGTGACATGTTGTTCATCAGAAAAAGAGATTCTTGCAAATATAGAAACTTAGAGGTCCAATGACCATCATGTTGCTATGTTGGTTATCATTGTTTTAGACAACTTCAGCTAAAACTCACCTTGATGTTGGCCAGTGACCCTGTCTTTGGGCATGTGGGTGTTGACCACAGGACCAGCCTGCAGGAAAAGCTCCCATAGTAAGGGCTCTGACACCTTCTCATCCAAGCCACCGACATACACAGTGGCATCTGAGGAAAAAAAAAGCATTAAACATTGAATATTAACCTTGTATGAAAATACATTGATGTCTAAAAGTTAAATGGATTAGGGTTATGTCAAAATACAAAAAAAGATGGGATGTTTCATGACTGGTTCCTCGTGAAATATGATACATCATATAAAAATACCAAATATCTGATTTGAGAAGTTTCTTTTTATTTGTTTTATATAATTTCAAATGGGAAATACTCCAGCTTCTAAACATCCTGTGGATTTGAACTGACCCAAATTTTCTTGATTGAACAAAACAATATGATATTGTCCATCAGCTAAAATCAAATTGTTTAGTTTGTTGCCTTGAGCGTACAGACACACAGAATAAAAATAATCTAAACTGGCAATATAGATTTTGTTCTTTTACTTCCAGATGCACTTACAGTCATTATTTAATTTAACTCCATGATACGAATATGATATTATACATTTCTCCAAATAATGTAAAAGTTTAACTCCAACTCGATTAAAGTTCGTACTAGTGTCCAATTCTTTGGTAAAGCTCAATTAGAGGTTTAAAAACCCCACTAACGGTGTTAACTGGAGGATATGACATAATTTTTTAAATGCTAACACAGTAATACTGTATCAGCAATAGTGAGTCTCTTGTATAATGTACCTACCTTTAAAATGCGTGGTTTGACCAAAAGTATGTATTAGAACCAATAATAAAGCTTCCTGATCTAAAGTTACTTGATAAGTAACTGAACAAAAAGTACAAACGTTGCTTCATTCAACACGATCAAGGAGTTCTGCTACCGACTCTATGGTAACGTTAGCTTGCTAGGCTAACTTTAGCTGTTAGCTAGTGGGACGGAGCTCTGCTTCTAATGTTCTAACAGCACTGCCACTTTTTAAATAAAGGGAACTTGACAGCATACATATGATTCAATGTAGTTAGGAAGTAAAAGAAAGACTGTTTTTAAATGAATGGCCAAAAACAGCGGTAAGCCAAGCTAACGACAAATGAACACTTCCATGTGATCAAGCGGTTGTTGACACAGACTTACAGCAAACAGTTAACAAGCGGCACTCACAAGTACAAGAAAAGCTGTGCAACTCACGAGCAGACTTGTAAATGGCTAGAAAAAACATGAACAAGTTGTTATAATGCTTTATTTACCTTGGTTTCTTTCTGATATTGGTCCCGCTGCCATGTTGAATGAACAACGCAGAGCGAGAGTTTTTCATTAAGGTCCCGCCTCTTCCTGTCCGTGTGCCGGAAGCGGAAGTAAAAAAAAAAATAAAATAAAATAAAGCCAATAACTCTATTAAAATCAAATATTAAATATCAAATCGTTTTAAAACCACGCGAAGTCAAAATATTATTGTATTATTGCGTGAAACAATTGAAAAAAGCCTAATACTATGGATTAATTAATTAATAAAATTTTTATCCCTTTTTTTCTTCTTGTCAATCTTTGTTATGATTTGTTTATTTTGGTTACCTTACGTTTTGTGATGCCTATTTGATTGTTTTATTCTATTTTATTTTACTTTACACCATAAGGCCTATTTTCCCTATGATATTCCTTTTGTATTCTCTGTATATTTTCTATCTAATGTTTGTTCAGTTCATACCGAAAAGATGAGAGGCCATTGATGAATGCCTATTTCTTTGTTTATAATTATCTTTCAAAAAAATTAAAAAATTTAAAAAAATGAAAAAAATTGTTTTTTTTAATATTTACTAGCTATTTTTAGTTACTTCCAATAAAATCAAAAGACACCTCTAGTCCGTATGTGATTTGGAGGACACTATCTCTGTGCACATCACTTGCAGTTTGTAAATTTCACTCTTAAATGTTTGTGAAAATCTACTTTTTCATTAATGCAAATACACTTATGCAGCAACACCATTTTGATTGATCATCTATTTACACTGTCAAAGTCATGGATGTTCGGTTGTTCACCCCTAAGCTGGAAAATAAGTGACATAACAAATCTATACACATTTGCATGAGCCAATTTATTACATCATAAAAATCTAATAAAAGTATAAACATGGAATACAAAATGCTCATAGAAAATACATACATTAAGGGCCTTGAGAAACACTTTTATAAAACAATACTGTGTAGAATATGAAACAACAAAATTTAATCAACACATCATGCATCAAAGCCAAAAGACAAAAAGCCCATTTCTTTTTTCAAAAAAAAGAGAGAAAGAAAGAAAGAAGGAAAGAAAGAAAGTAAAAGAAAAGAAAAAGTATAGCAAAAAATACATATAGTTTAAAAAAGCCTTCACTGATAATGATCAAAAAGAAAGGTCAAAGGCATTTGTAAGAAGAGAGATCTGACATTAATGGCTTGTGGTCTACATCAAAAATAAGGTAAAAATATACAATTCAAGACCTTTAGCATTTGTCTGTTAGCCAGCTCATTTAAAAACCTGTTGTCTTTTTCTCACTGATATCATTTCAGTTTTAATATGAGTGCACTGGTACAGTTTGTTCTAGACTAGGACTTGAAATTTGTCCATGTGACGATGAGCTTTAAAAAATGTTTCTGCAAAGGAGATTCTCGGACAAGGAGCAAACAAATGTGGAAAACAAAGTGTGAGAGCTGCAGAATTGTGAGGTCAAAGTGTTTGCTGTATTGGCTCAAAGGTCTATTTCAACTATTCAGTATCTACTGAAGAGGGCTGGCAGGTTTTTGCAAAGAAGACAAAAATTCACAAAACATTTTCCTACTCGTGCTGCACACACGTACTTCGCAAGCTGAGTACCAAGCAAACAATATATCATGATTATAAATGCAAACCAAATGTAGTAACATCGAATAAATCCTTCATAATCTAATGTCATGTAACATATTTAAGGAATAATTTTGAGACATTTTGGGAAATACGTGTATTAACCTTCTGGTAGCAAGATAGATAAAAAAGTACAACTTTTAGGTTTATGCCGTAAATGTTAAGCATTTGAAAGTGCAGAAAGTAACTGGCCCCTTATAGCCTAGTTCAGTACAAAACCTCCCGTGAAAAGCTGAATTGTTGTTTTATTGCTTTGGTTTTTGTACATATCAAACAAATGACATAAAATATGTTAACTACTGAGCCTTATGGGAGCTGGTAGACAGACTGTATTCCTGCTAGACAGACCCAGGGAGGCTGTTTCCTGTCTTAATGCTAAGCTAAGCTAACTGACTGCGGTCTGTAACCTCATATTTAATGGAAAGATAAGTTTGTGTATCTATCATCTCGCCTAACTTTGCACCAGAAAGCAGATAAGCAAACTTTCCAAAATGTCAAACTATTCCTTCAAAGTACAGTTAACAGTAACATAGCATGTAATTTAAAGTTTTAGCTTTGCATAAAATGACAAATAATATAATAAAGCAGAGTAGGACATCTTTTAAAGACCTCATTAACATGACCTTTTTTTTAACA
>JAPXVT010000009.1:13211219-13221623 GCA_029823135.1 Acanthurus reversus
TTATTATTATTATTAGTAGTAGTAGTAGTAGTGGTAAGCAGTAGTAAATGTTAATGTTGTATTTAAGAGTCCACTGTCTGAACGGTTGAGTTGCAGATCTCTGCTACGCACAAAATCTTTGCGGAGCTGCGTTCGTCCGTTAATATCCCTGATCATAAAAGAAACCCTTTAAACACATTTTCAAATATTTAGCTTTTATATAGAAAATTGAACCGACAAACAGACATTGTGATCGTCGGTTACGTTCTCTGTATGTTTGTTTTTCCCAAATAAATGGTGCCTGATGTTTTTTATTCAGGCATTTACAGCAGCTACTAAAACCCTTCAGTCATCAACAGTCGACACTAAATGAGAGCAAAGAAGGGCCACAGCATAAGGCAAGAGCCGGATAGTTTTGGAGTAAATTGAAATTCGG
Organism: Acanthurus reversus; assembly: GCA_029823135.1. NCBI lineage: Eukaryota > Metazoa > Chordata > Actinopteri > Acanthuriformes > Acanthuridae > Acanthurus > Acanthurus reversus. The sequence continues at coordinate 13,211,635 of JAPXVT010000009.1, forward strand.
ATAATATTGATAACGTAAATACATTTTAGTCTTTTGCTCAGTACCGGTGCGGCTCTGTGTGTGTTTGCGAACGGAACAGCATCATGTTTATCTCTTCACAAAACTCACCGCCCTCCTTCAAAGATTTCACCCTCGTCATGGTGAGTGACACATCTGGAGTTTGAGCTTTCATTTCGCCCACTGCAAAGACTCCACTACAGCAATTAGTTTCTGTCATATCAATTTTGTGTATATAATTAACCCAGAATCACAGATTTGCAGTTGTGGAGGAAGTATTCAGATCCTTAACTCAGGTGAAAGTACCAAACACCCACGCTCTTAATTTTAAAATATTTCGTTAACTTACAGAGATCAGCCCTGCACTGTCAAAATAAAAGTATGACCGTACCAAAAGTAAAAATACTCAGTGGAGAATATGGCACTTTTAGGTGTTACATTATGAAATCGTATATCATTAGATTGTTATTACTCATGCATTAACATGTAAGAAGCAATTTACTGTTACAGGTGCTTGAAGTGGAGCTAATCTTTCAGCAAATCAGCTGATTAGTCAGTGACATGATTAATTGTTCAGATGTTAATGTCAGTTAATAGCAACAAATGCTAATCTCTCAGATTTGTTTGTCTCGTCCCAGCCACAAGCCCAGAGACAAAAACAATTATTTATTTACTTACTGTTATTTAGGAGACAGAAAGGCAGCAAGTGGTCCCATGTGGAACACTGGAACCATAAAATGCACGTTTGCAGAAAAGTAAACAAACAAAAAATTAAAAAGTCATCAAAATGGTTGATAATTGTTCTTCTTGTAATTTCTTCTGTCTCTAGCCAGCAGTAGCTGTTGGTAATGTGGGCCAGCTGGCTGTGGACCTCATAGTGTCGACCCTCAACATGAGCAGAGTGGGCTTCATTCACACAGACTGTCTCATCCCCATGGCTGGAAACAACCCGTACACCACCTGCCAGGAGGACGCAGAGGAGCTGCACACACCTGCAGAAGGTACAGATGATCACCGCTGACTCTCATGACCTCTTTCCTTCATGACCATTTGACTGCTATAGAGAAGTAAACGTGCAAATTTTAACATTTGAGGTATGTTCTTTCTTTCAAACTTCTCTCATCTACAGTTTTCACAGCATCAGATTTGAAGTTGGCAGTTCTTCAAATCAGGGCGCCAATTCTTCAGGTAAATCAACCTGTTGCATCAGCATGAGTTATTCTGTACACAACATATTCAAGGAAACTGCTTTACTTGTTGTATTAAGAACTATCCAAAGTGTTTGCTTTGTTTTTTTAATTGAGTAAGAGGCTTCCATTCTTACTTTAGAGGTGTTTAATGGAGCTTAAACCACATTTTTGTCCGCCATGATGATATAGTTTATGTTTCCATGGATCAAGACAAGAATTGGCATTTTTGTGTTCATAGCTTTAACATGTTTTCGTTTCAGACAAAATCCAAAAAGTTCAGTGAGCTGCTGGTGTCTTGGATCAAGGCCAGCGGGTTCTCCAGGACCGTGGTCCTGTCCAGCAGCCATGCCTACCAGAGAGACGACCAGCAGCTGCAAGGGTAGCTAAGCCTGAGCTTCACATCATCTCTGCATTTCTTTGCCTCTGCTGTTTACAGTCATCTCCTCTGACACAAGTGTCCATGTTAGCACTCCTTTGAGGTACTTGGTCACCCCGTCACTGCTGAAGGGGAGTGCCGATGCGTTGAAGGAGCTCGGCTGGAGGGAGATGGAGCGAGTGCCGGCCTTCCCGGGACTGACTGATGCTGACGCAGAGCCACGCCTCCACATCCCTGGAGGAGGCATCACAAAAAGACTCTACACAGACAGGTAGGGAGAGACAGCGGCGTCAGCCTGCTGGTATCGTCATAGAGATCTGACTACTGAGAGTATTTTCTGAAGTTCAGATCCATTATTTTGTATAACCTGAATTTAAGAAGTAAAATATAGTTAGCCGGTTCTTTTAATGGGCAACATGTAATATGAAAACAAGTGATGACTGTCTTGACTGCTTTTTATAAAATAAATCTTTATCATAAGTCTGAAATGTCTGTATTCTTTCTCACAATAATAATACATTATTGTGTGTTTCTACAGTGAGATGACTAAATATGGTTGGAAAACAGGCAGAATATCTTATCTTTAGTTTGATCTTAATAAAACATATTTTCCCTGCTGCAATTAAAAAAAAAAAAAAACTAGTTAAAAATAGATTTTAAACAGGGGTTTTATTTGTGTCTGACCGTGTGTGCTGGATGTTGTGCTCAGTTGTGCAGAGGATCTCCCGCTGGCTGTGCTGCTGCTCTTCTGTTCAGAGGGCGATAACATTCCAGACGCCTTCACGCTTGTCAATCACCTTAACGACTGGCTCCACCTGCTGGACAACCCTGTAAGTGACCAGCTTGGGCAGACAGCTGTGCTGCATGTATGTTTAGGAGACATTTGTCTCTATTACTTTATGTTATGGGAAAATATAACTTACACAGAGTTGAAATTTTCTTTAAAAAATGGTTCTGTCTTGTGGAACAAATGCCAGTTCTATTTACAGTGTGATTTACTGTTATACCATTATTATTATTTTTATTTAAACTCATGGTTTTTGTCCGACTCATATTTCAGAGCCAAAAACCCAACAAGTGGAAGATCCCAACATCCTGGAGTCTTCTGTTTGGCAGCGGCATCCCTCCGGCGCTCTTCTGATATACACACACTTAACTTTTGCTATTTTTAGCTCCTAAATAACTTCTGAAGAATGCAGCAAAGTCAAAGCTCCAGAAACCCACAAATGATTTCTCAAGCATCTGCGCAGCTCAGCCATGACGTCTTTGCATTTTCAGACCGTGAGTGATTCTTTACTTTGTGTGAAGACGATGACGTTTTTGTGTCCTGAGCTGATAAAACTGAAGGACACTTTTTTTTTTAAAAAGACGTTATACTGAATCTAACTGGTCAGGACATAAAACATGGTTGTAAATTGATCCCACAAGAACCCTCCTCCTCTTTGGACACTTATCCCAGCTTCCTTTATTTTTGTAATAATATTTAGATGTACAAGTACTACATCATGCACAGGATTTGACCCAAATGTGCACTTCTGAAATGCAACTTCCTAGTATTTCAGTGTTTGAATGTTGTTGTTTTTCCAATAAAAGGTTGTTACAAGTATCCATTTTGAATTAATCTGAAACGATTTAGACTTTGACTCTCACTGGACCTGACCGCCGCCTGCTTAACTGAAAGTGGTTGGCCAGGTGCCACTGGGTATTCCTGGCAGTCCCGCCTCCCGGAAATAGGATTCCTCTCTACAACATGTTACTACAGCTTACACGGTGGTAACAAAACCACTCTGCCAAGTATGTGGTTTCCCGTTCTGTCTGCGTAATTGGGTGGGAGAGTAATGTCGTGACAGCATTTTTTAGGAGAAAACCCGTAACATGAATTTAAAAAAATGTATTCTGAGATATTATAGTCTAAGTGAAACACAGTCAATAGCTTACTGGCAGAGAGTTACATGATGTCGTTCATACAAATTTCTTGAGCACTGTACCTGCTCTGAGTCCCATCCTTTGTTTGAAATGAAAGTGACGCTTGTGACAAATCAACCACACGTTTGTGCAGAAGCAAGCAGAGAAGAGCACGGACAGGTTGTTATGTAAACTAGATAATACCAGTTTTATTTGTAACACTCTAAGAGAAAGAGAAACTTAAGACAAATTCATTTCAAAAGGAGAACAAGTCGTCAAATCAGCTCTTGTACTGTATTCAAATCGCTGTCATCGTTTTGTTTTCACAGGCAAAAATATGTCTTTTTACACATATCGTTTTAAAAAGAACACTATGTACATCATGGAAACATCACATGCCACTGAATTTCTCATGTGGGAGGCCTCATCAATCAGCTGACCCCCCCCCCCCCCATCACTGTGAAAAACTTCAAGTAATCACTTATAAAAAATAGAACATTTTTATTTTTCTTCTCTGAAAAAAGGTATTTGAAAAAATACACACATGAACAGCATTACAAATTGGCAATGCATAGCCCATATTATCAGTCTTAATTTCATAGATGCAAAGAAGCACAACAGATTGATAAAGCTGCATATGATAAAGCCAAAAAAAATTTTAAAAAAATACTGATTCTGACTCCAGAAGCAGCGGGCAGGCTGTGGCTGAGGTGCGACTCGGGGGTTAAAGCTGGTGTGTTTCTCTTCAAATGTGCTCGCGTCAAAGAATGTCAAAGTGTCTGCTGTAAACTGTTGAGAGAGGATGAGGAGACGTGGGTAAGCTGTGAAGTGGAGGACCGAGCCTAATGTGGGAGTGACGGGGTTTCAAAACATTTCGCCAAAGGACTGCAGTTTGCCGTAAAAATAAATGAAGAAAAGGTTTGCAATGGCGGAATAATATAAATAAGCTGGAACAAAAACAACAAAAAAGGAGAGAGCTGGAGATCCCTGCCGATGGTGGCTTTGGTGCCAGAGCTGTCGGTGAGCCGCCGCAGATGAAGGTGGTTAGCTGTCGCTGGTTTTCGCCCTGTCACAAGACACAAAGTATTTCAAGAGGTTGAACCCAACAATCTGTTTCAAGATTGTCAGTGAAGCTCAGGAGTGATTAAAGGAACACGTGCCACAAAATCAAGTGAGTGTCTTTGGCTTGGTTAATTTTTTAGTTATAACTAGACGACAAAAAGCAGAAATCTAAAGAAAAGAAGCTGCACTGTTAACAGCAGCTGAGGCGTGACACAACGTCTCGGATCTCTTTGATCAAAACTAACATCAGATTCATTTTCAACGCAAAGCAGCCATCGTGTTAAGTAAGCAGCAGGTTAGACTATTAATGTAACCCTATCAAGAAGATTTACATTTGGTTATTGCAGAGCATTAAAACACATTAGATTGGATTTGTGAGCTAAACTGAGACTTAATAATACTGAAAGGTTTTGAGGATATAAGTCAAGCCGAAAATTAAGTCAATTAATCGATTAGCTGACAAGAAAAATAATTGGCAATAACCTTGATCCCAGTTTAACCATTTACATAACTCTGCAAACTGAATAACTTTCAGTTTCAGCTGTTCCAACATATGGGAGATTTTTAAAGATATAACCTTGGATTTTAGGAACTAAGATGAGCAGCGAGAACTACTGTGCTGCAGTTTAAAATCAGTCAGGAAAAAGGTTTTGTAGACGTAAATGTGATTAATCCAGTGTAGAAAAGGCTGCCCAGCTGCCTTGTTTTAAATGTAGTATAGATTCTCCCCTTGTTAAAATCTTCTCACAGCTAAAATATTGGATTTAACTTGTAAAAAGAATGGAACGTTTATAGGATGAATCTCTGAAGAGGTGAAACAGTTCATGATGTTTAAGTCCTTGCAAAGAGAAACTGCCCAGCCTTGTTACAGTCTCTAAATAAAGAGGATTTGCTTCTTTTTGTGTTTTACATGATAAAAACTGAAACTGATTATTTCTGGGTTTTGACTTAGGACATTAGGCAACTTTCACTTTCAATTTCTTGCCACTGACTGACATTCTTTGTATTAAACTGATTCAACAGATGAATCAGTAATGAAAACAATTGCTCATTATATCAAAAGACAACAAAACATTTCATTGTTCAACAGTCCTTCGGCCTTTTGACTGAACACAGGCCTCTCAGAGCGGACTAGAAAAATTCTGAAGAACTTCAAACATCCTTCAGTCCAATTAAACTTTAACAAGGCCAAAACACAACCGATGCAGAACATTAAGACTTCATGAAACGACTGCAGCAAAACCATCGTAACATGCAAGAAACCTGACTGGGCACCAACTCAGTTGGCGTGACGGATTGGCAGCCCCAGCCAAGACAAGAAATTATTCTCTGTTGGTGAATTACTTGAACACTTTCTTTGTTTGATTGTCAAAAGATCTTCGATAATTCTACATGTCCCAGCTCTCTTACTTGTTCACACGATATAGGAGCTCTTCAGAGACTTTTAAGAGCAAAGTGGAGGTTTAGAGAAGTGAAACCTTCAGTGGTTGCTGGTTATAGCGCTTCCTTGCTCAAAAACAGCTTGAACAGACAGATAAAACAACGCCGCCAAATTTGAACGTGTGATGCACAGTACGTATTAGCACCTTGCATTATTCCAACACAGCCTGACATTTTAGAGCTTCAGCAACCAAAAACCACAAATGTACACACACACCATGCTAAATGCTAGAGTGCAGCCAAACTGAACACAACTCCAAACCACAAGAGGAGTCAAGCAAATCATGAAAACAAGCGCAAAAACCTCGAGAAACAAAAACACAGCAGACTCCAGACTCCACACACACACACACACATACACACACACACACACACAAACACACACACACACACACACACACACACACACCTCTGTGTACAAGAGTGGGCGCTCTTTTTAAAAGCTGCAGGTAAACGTCGTCCTCTAAATGTGCTCTTCGTGGTTGTAGTTGCTGTCCCAGTGGGGGGTAAAGATACACTGCCCCCCACGGGACAGGACAGCTCTTGTCATGTGCAGCAAATGCAGCCCAAACTGTCCGAGAAGAACCACAACAGCAGAGTGAGGCCGCGTCAGAAAATGGTGCAGTTTGGGCCAAATTACCGGAACAGCACTGACAAGTCACACAACAAAGGCAGGTTTCTCAGAAATGACTTAGTGCGCCGTTTTTGGAGATGCACAGTCATCAGAATTAAGTGCTTCATCAGGTCTTACGCTCTCGCCTTCATGAGAGCATAAAGTGGATGACAGTCAGCTAGATGGGAGCTTTCACACTAAGTGGCTGAGAATGTTGAGAAAACATTAGAAACAGAGAGAAAACGAAGCCTCAGCTCTGTTTGAAGCAGAACTATTGGAAGGCTGAGTCATGCACTGGGAAAGCCTGCCTGGATCCCCTGTGGGGTTAAAAGAACTGACACTGAGAAGTGACTCATATCTTTTCTTCTTTGGCTTCTCTTTTATGTCACAACACAGGAAAGTAAAATGTTTTTCCTTTCTGTCTAAAGGAAACTAGAAAAATAAGAGGCATGCAAACTTCTGTCTGCCTGCAGATGCTCTACATCTCCCATTATTAAATAATATTAAGGACTGCACCAACACGGCGCTTTTTCTTAACAAATATGATGGATTAGATACAGCCCTTACAGTCTAATACACGTATTTATATGTATATCACACTTGTCAGTAACAAATTTGGGAAATAATGATCATAATGCATGACAAATCATCCTTGAATGACGTAAGAATAAGTTGCTGCTTTGTGTGGAAGTAATACTAATGATTAATAATAATAATTGTGGCTCTGTGATAAATATCAAGAGGTGGTTTCAGGCCAAAGATGTAATTACCTTTTTCTCTTCTTCTCTGAGTCATTTGTCCTGGCTTTGCTTTGGGCTGTCTTGGCTGTGCCTGACTTGGAGATACTGTCTTCTCTGCGTCGTTTGCTGTGTGAAAAGGACAAAAATGGTAAACCAGCTGATGAAGCCATGACAGCATGCTTTATTAGCCAACACTATTAACATATTCAGATCATTTAAAAACTTTAAAATCAGACTCGGTGTACTCACGGTGTTGTGCTGCTGTCCAGCTCCTGTTCTTTGCAGGGAGACTGGGTGGGTACTTTGCCGTCCTGTCTGTAGTCTGCTCCGTCCTCCAGCTGACTTCCCCGCTGGCTGCCGTTGCATCGCTCCGTCGGACACCTGGCCTGAGGCTGAGCTGAGGGGGGAGACTCTGACGTCGGCTCCTGATCTTCCCTGGACAACTCTCGCCACCGGTTCTACATGGCAGAGAAAAGGTAAACCAAGGCGAAGAATTTTGAGGAATGTGTTTAGACACCAAAGTGAGTTTGCAAAAACTGCCACCTAACCATTTTTGCCACATTTGTTTGTAAAACAACATGATGTAATGATGTTCGTGTGAAAAATTTCCTGTATGACACAAAAACGCCCCTCCAGACTATTATCCCGGTTATGCAAGAAACACAAATGCGCTGCTGCCTAATTCACACAAATCACTGCTCAGTCAAGTAGTCAGAACACTGACAAAAAAAATACAAGGGTTGACTGATAAGTTTGTGGCTGAGGGGTGAGGGGGTGAGGGGGTGAGTTTTATAGCTCTCTTTAAATGAAATTAATATGAATAATGAGGTTATTAACTTTTTCCTGGTATTCCTTTTTCAGGTAATTAAAAAGTCAGCTGATGAGAGGAGCATCGTCACGCTTGATGTCAGCATACCCTTTCTTCATCATCTGTAAGAAGGTGCATTTTCGCCTTGTGCTGCCCTCACATCCTTGTCTACCTCCTTGGGCGAGGCCTTGAGAAGGAAGTAGCCGATGAGCGCGTGAGGGTAGGTGTTTTCCATTTTCTCAGACTGCGCTGACTTGCATTTTACATTTACCCGAAATGGATATACCACACAAGTTATTAACTTAAAACTTTCTGCTTAATCACTCAGAGAGCTGAACGGCATGTGCGTGTAATGAGAGCTGTATAACTCATCGCATTCTACCTTAGGGCATGACCTTATAACTTTCCTGCGAGTGCTGTCCCAAAGCAAAGGAGAGGTTGAGAAAAAGACAACAGAAAGGAAGCTGATTCAGCCTCACTGGAGAGCAGTAGTGGTTGGATCATTTAAAAGAGAAGGACCTTGTAATTACTGAATGTAAATTACTGCACTTAATAAAGACAAAGTGGGTGAGAAAGTATTAGGGTAGAGAAAGGTAAATTTAAAAAAGAACACCATCAAAATGTCCATGTGTTTTTCAAGCATGAGCTTGTAAACTGATCCAAAAGTCAACCCGGTCCAGACTACGGCATGCAAAAGAAACATACTGAGGCATCAGTTTTTAACATATTTTAGACACGAAACTCGGAGGGGTGTTTGGTTCTTTCCCTTTGATTAACATGAAGCCACTTAATTAATCACTCTGATGTGCAAGGAGGAGGGAGGCCTGTGCTACAAAGCAAGTTCAACAAACCCAGGATCCTGTCATTGGGCTTTACTTAACCTAACAACCGCAATCAGGATGAGTGATCACACAGAGCTGGTTATCAACCTGATACATCAACCCCGGGTTTCCTGGTGAGGACGTGTCTACACTCACATGTTAGGGATGGCATTTGAAGCGCAAGACAAAGCACATACACAGACAAGCACAACAAAAGTTAAACACATAATTCAGACTAAAAGCCACAGATTTACAGCTGTAAGATATGTGAACGCATTAAGGCTTTTTAATATCACGGCAAAGATAATATAAGAACAGCACATGGAGTGAGTGCTGAGAGAGATCCGCGCATTAAAAATCTCCCATTTATAAGTTTTAACTGCTGCGTGACACAAAACTCTTTTTCAGACTGCTTTTATATCTCATATCAGGGTGCAGATGAAAGCAATACGGGACGTTACAATGAATTAGATACACATACAGGCATTAAATCATGTGTTGCTTGGATGTAGGATGATTGTGGTGGCCTGTAAGAGAGTTTTAGACTCTTTCAGCTGCAGATTCGGTGGTGTCAAACGGACTTTGGAGTAAATAAAAAATAAATATAAAACATATTTCAAAGTTGTAAGTAGTCTTAACTTTTTCATATTTTATGAGTCTGAAAAGACATTAGTGCTTCATTCATTCTCGGCAGCATACGGTTTAAGAAGCTGATACAGGAAAATCATTTAATCTAACACGAATCTATACTCTCGAATAAAAATCTTAAGGTAAAGTTTAGAAGTTTTCTCAGTCTCTGAGTTGTCATCCCCCCCCCCCCGGGAGACCCTCCCATGATTCGTGCTCCGAGCCTTAACATAATCTTTTATGAATGTTGATGTCATTTTTCAAGAAAATTGCTTTATCTGATTGGTCGGAGGGCAGTGCGTTTGTACACGTTGATTTCTTATCTCGAGCATAAATTCTCCGGAGCAGGTTAGGCATTCAGCATAACGCTACCGAGGTGATTTACCCTGGTAAGAAGGAAGACAAAGTTA